>CAUYON010151146.1:0-19051 GCA_963573935.1 Arctocebus calabarensis | reverse complement strand
TGAGTTTGGAGGTGAGCTTCACGAAGATGGAGGAAAACTCTTCTGCACTTCTTGCAATGTGGTTCTGAATCATGTTCGCAAGTCTGCCATTAGTGACCACCTCAAGTCAAAGACTCATACCAAGAGGAAGGCAGAATTTGACGAGCAAAAAGTGAGAAAGAAGCAGAGGCCCCTAACTGCATCTCTTCAGTGCAACAGTTCTGCACAAACAGAGAAAGTCAGTGCTATTCAGGACTTTGTGAAAATGTGTCTGGAAGCCAATATCCCACTTGAGAAGGCTGATCACCCAGCAGTCTGTGCTTTCCTGTCCCGCCATGTGAAGAATGGAGGCTCCATACCTAAATCAGACCAGCTGCAGACAGCCTATCTTCCTGATGGACATGAGAATGAAAATCAGCTCCTCAACTCACAAGATTGTCGACAAGGAGGTTACCACCATTGTGATCAAGATAAATAATGTAGAGTATTAAAGTTACATGTTGATAAAAAAAGAAAAAAAAAGAAAAAAAAAGAAATCGTTATTTTCCCATTCATACTTCTTGCTCCTCTACAAGATAAGGCAGGGGTGTTGAGCATTTGGCTTCCCTGCATTTGGACCCCTTCCTAGTTTGGGGAATTCCTCACCTCATGTATGGGTGCTCACTTCCCACACAGAGAAATAGAAACTTCCAGAGTCTTTATTTTCCAGCCTCCCTTGCAGCTACAATGTGGGCATGTGGCCCAGGATCCCTACCCCTTCCCATCTCTGTGACAGTGGGGGCAGAGACTCAGCCATGGTGTGCAGAGTGCAGTGCCAGCAGGTGAGTGGTACAAGCTCTGGAATCTTGGTCCTTGTTGTGGTGACAATGGCGTCCTCACAGCTTGTTCCTACAGGACTATCTGGTGGCACTTACTGTTTTACAGCCTCTCACAGTTTCTGCCTGGTATCTCAACCTTCTGGTTATACTTTCATTAAGTCTTTTTATTAACTTTCTTTCCAAAACAGTCAGAATTTGTTTCTCTTGCTTGCAACTATGTACCCTAAGATAAATAGGTTTCAACTATATAAGTATTTAAGATACGAAAAACTAAAAATTTAGGATTCAAAGTGAGGTCCAGAATCTGTCCTTTTGGGAATTTTCCTAGCCATTGAGGAAGGTGAGCCTCCCCTCTCCAATCCCCAGTGCTCTATAGTTAAAAGGCCTCTATTAACTAATAGTGAGTGTGGTGAATATGCCTCCAGCACTAGGAAACAACCTAGTGGGGTTTGTTTCCTTTGAATCCCAGTAGTTTTATGTTGTCGAAAACCTGGAGCTTTTGTCCCACTAAAAGACTCTGCTTAAAGTCTACTCGTTTGGGTCTGGTACCCCAACCCATTGGTCCTGAATGAGTTCAACCCAGGTAGAATTCAAGAAATCTACTGAGGCCTCATGAGAGGAGTCTCCAAGGCAGAGCTGGACCTTGAATGAAGACCAGACAAAGCCAAATGCAAAGAAACAGACCAAGAATTCCACGCTGGGACAAGAGCAGAAAGGAAGCTTTGGAGGAGGATGTGACCCTCAGTGCCTATGTGGGCTGTAGTGTCAGTGGGGGAGCAGAGGACAGTATGAGGGCGTCTTGAACTGGAAGGCCAATGCCATGGCAGACTGCTGACAGAGCAGGGCTGGGGAGGAGAGGGTGGCACTGAGAGTGTCCAGGTTGGGCATGCAGGAAGCAGTCCAGGAACTGGTATCCAGATCTAAGTGGGGAAGGGAGGTAGCAGGAGGTTCTCACAGGGAATTTGGAGTGGAGATCCAGGCAGGAGGCTGTCAAAATGGAGAGGACTGACCGTGGAAAAGGGGGACTGACCGTGGAAATTGGGGACTTACCAAAGTCACACACTAAAAACTCTCAGTAACTAAGAGATGCCTTCGCTATGGGTTTTTTTCTGGTTCCATACAAAATGAATAATTATTTTTTTCAAGTCTTGAAAGTATGATGTTGGTATTTTAATAGGATGGCATTGAATCTGTAGATTGGGCATCAGCATACCAGACTTTAGGCTGTACTACAATGCCATAGTTGTCAAAACAGCATGGTACTGGCACAAAAATAGAGACATATAAACATATTCCTAATTATTAGAATAACACAAATCAAAACCACCCTGAGATATCATCTCTAATTATTAGACAAATGCAAATCAAAATCACCCTGAGATATCATGTAACCCCAGTGAGAATAGCCCACATCACAAAATCTCAAAGCTGCAGATGCTGGTGTAGATGTAGAGAGAAAGGAACACTTTTACACTGCTGGTGGGACTGCAAACTAATACAACCTTTTTTGGAAGAAAGTATGGAGAACCCTCAAAGAACTCAAGCTAGATCTCCCATTTGATCCTGCAATCCCATTACTGAGCATCTACACAGAAGGAAAAAAATCCTTTTATCATAAGGACACTTGCACTAGATTGTTTATTGCAGCTTAATTTACAATCGCCAAATGTGGAAACAGCCTAAATGCCCACAACCCAGGAATGGATTAACAAAGTTATGGTATATGTATACCATGGCATACTATTCAGCCATTAAAAAGATGGAGACTTTACATCTTTTGTATTAACCTGGATGGAGGTGGAACACATTCTTCTTAGTAACGCATCATAAGAGTAGAGACGAATGAATCCTATGTACTCAATTTGATATGAGGACAATTAATGACCTAGTACATGGTGGAGGGTAGGGGAAGAGGAGAGCAGAGAGAGAGTAGGAGGGATAGGGTGGGGGAAAGGAAGAGCAGAGAGAGAGAAGGAGGGAGTGGGTGGGGAGTCTCAGTATGTGACACACCTTTTGGGGACAAGACACAATTATAAGAGGGACTTTACCTAACAAATGCAATCAGTGTAACCTGGTTTCTTGTACCCTCAATGAATCCTCAACAATAAGAAAATAATAATAATAATTATAATAAAGTCTCAGTAAGATCTTAAGTCCTGGGCAGTGCAGGAGGAGCTGAGGTCCTCGGGTGGGATTAGCTCAGTCAAGCATGGGCAATCTAGCAGAAGACCTAGGGGGAGCTTGACGGGGTACGAGAGAGGCTGGGCTGGCCCTGACCTAGCTCTATGTGGGAAGCATGTTACTAGGGTCTGGCATCCACTGAAGGCCTGATGAGCTTAAGTCTGTGAATCTAGTGCCTGAGAGGCTGGCTAGAGCAGGCTGGGATCCAGATGTCCATTTGCAGGCCTGGTTTAGGGTCAAAGGAAACTCCCAGTGGGGACAATCAGAGCTGAAATCCATTCCCTGGAAGAGCAGGGAGAGGAAAGCTGCCTCTCAGGAGGCTCGTGGAGCCTGTGCAGCAGATGAACTCCAGACCCTCGGAGTGGGGGGCGAGCAACTAGCTCACCAGTAATGCTTGGGGTCAGCCAAAAACAGGTGGGACACACAGTTAGGAGGTGTGGGAGAAGACTCTGCCGGAAACGGGAAGACCAAGTTCACATTGGACATTCAGATAGATGAGGTGGTTTCTAAAGGGATATTTGTCTGCTAAGTTGAGGAAACGGAATCACATCCCAAGAGAAAGGGAAGCTCCAGTGGAAATGACCACTCAAACCATGATGCCACCTGCCACTTGGCTGAGTGTCACTGCCGCCCAGGAGCTCCTGTCATCCTCCCTGGCTAAAGGATGGTCTTGGACAGTCTGATACCAGCCAGGATGAAGCTGAGTTTACAAGGCCACTGTGGACACAGTGATTTATAGGAGTATTACCAAGTCTTACCCCAGGCTGTCAGCATGGTGTCCCCAGAGCCCAGGGCAGCCCTCCCTGGCTTCTTCCCCTTTTTTAGTAACCCCTCCCACTAAGCCTCCAACATGCCTCAGCCAGAAAGCTGTCATCTCTTTCCTGGGAGTGTTTCTCAAGAAATAACTCTCCCGGGATAAGATGGAATTAGATCTGCAAGGAAGATGTGTGTGACCACGTTGGAGTGTGGTGTGTAGGCTCAGTCTATGTTGGGAGGCAGCAATAGGAATGAAGATGAGGAAGAAGAAATAAATCCAAGAGGCAGTGTGAAAACGCTAACAGACTTTGGGTCTGGGTGTGAGCTGCTGTAAATAGGTGAGACAAAACATGTCTCCAGTGTGTTTGGAACAGAGTCACCAATTTGAGGGTCCAGCCTGCAGTAAGACTTCTCCCAGCCACATCCCCTTCCTAGCAAAGAGCAGAAGGGCTGGAACCTGGGGTGACAGTCAAGCTCCGTTCTGACATAGAGGGCCTGACATGAGAGTGACTCACCTCAGGGGAGGTGTCTTGCTGGCCTCAGCCACCTGGAGCCTGAGAGAAATAATCACAAGAAGTCACAAGATAGGATGAATTCTCTGCAGGACAAAGAAAAGAGAGAAAAAAAGAGGTACAGAGGCACTTAGAGGGGGCACTTGTACCCAGAACAATTAGGAAAAGAAAATGGAACTGTAGGTGACAAAAAACTCAGTGAGTCTTGCACCGTTAGGCAGATGACTACCTTCAGTTGGACAGATTTCCATAGGCCACCTGCAATTTCTGGAGATGTCATCAGTGGTCCCTTCTTCTCCCTTGGCTGCTGCCCCATCTCAAATGAAAAGTGTGCCTTATTCTGCCTGACGATGTCCAGCTCGCCCTAAACCTACTTGGCTTGCTTCTGGACAGATGGGAGGAACCTGAAGCTATAGGATCTTTGTGTCAAGGCTGTAACCCGAGTCTGGTCCTGTTTTCCATTAACAAAATCATTAAGGCAAACATGTCTGAATGGGACTCAAAACCCTGTCCAAAGATGACCATCGCAAGACTGATAATGAGCTGGAAGCTCTGAAATGCATTTGTGTTCATGGAAGATATTTGCTAATGTTTGGCCTTTATTTCCCCTGGAGCTGGTATATATCAGTGAAGTCTGAGGATAATGAATAACAGCACAGACAATAAATTTTAAAGTAAACAAAATAAAAACTCAAAGAACACTAATGCAGACCAGTGCTAGGACACGGCGTGTGTTACTTAGACAGTGATGATTTCTCCTCAGTGAGCAGATTCTATTATCTGTTCCTCAGAGGCAGTAGGTGGCTGTCTCTTAATTGTATTAGTCCTGTGGTTATAAAATTCTCCATACTGCATTTGCGACAGTGACAAATGGGCCAAAAAAAAAAAAAAGGCAAGGGAGGACAGGGTCATGGCGGGGCTGCTGGCTTACCCCCAGAATCTATTCTCTACTTGCTGGGTGGGAGTGGGCAAAAGTTGCCCAGCCCCTTTTGCACTTAGGGGTGGCCCAAGACTGAACTCCAGGCAGGAGACTGGAGGAGCCTCTGAGGCAGCACCATTCCTGTTCCATGTTCTCACTCCCCTTCCACTGGCTGAAGGCCCTTAGGGAGTGATGGAGCCACGGCTAGAAGCAATCTGGGTCCCTGAGCCACCCCGCAGCACAGAGTCCCCCCTGAAGCATCCACCGGGCATGCTACGTGGTCTGGACATACCCTTCGGCATGTCTGAGCCCATATGTTTTCAGGTCTATTCACTACAGTGATTCAGCCTGTCTAACTTAGCACACATACCACAGGAATTCTGGGATAGGAAGAAGGTCTGCACAAGCTTTGCTTTTCATGAACGCTGACCCCTAGAGCTCTGGGAGAAAATGTGACAAGGATACTGGAGCAGGTGGTCAAGACCTGGGACGCCGGAACGAGGGCCCTGAGCAAAGCAGGGAGGTGTGGGTAATCCCTCTCATGAGATAGGAGGAGTGTCCTGGTGAGTAGCGTTTCTCTCAGGCCATGCCTGGGTCACAAGAAGGAGAGTCGTCTGTTTCTCCAGTGGAGGGCACAAATGTTAATCAAACTGTCAACCACAGTAGGCTTCCTTTAAGAGGCGCTTGGTAAGAACGGAAACCTGGAGGGGCTGTCAGCTGATGCAGCAGTACAGTACCAGGGGCCCAAGGCACCACGGACAGGGCAGAGGGGACCCCGCCACTGCAGAGACCCTCAGTGGTGCAGGGAGCAGTGAGGTCCCAAGTGACAGAGCGTAAAGGACCTCGATGACAGCAGCAGGCTCCGGTAAGAGCTCACGAGAAAGGCCAGAATCCCAAAGGCTTGCCCCTGCCCTGTTAGCGGTGCGTATGTTGAGAAAAGGAAGGAGCAATTTACTAACAACAGCGTTCAGGAAAGAGAAAGAAAGGAAATGCATGCAAATCTGGAACTCTAATAACATATGTATGATGAACTTGATTATATATCCCAAAATTTTTCCAAAGTTATTCCAAAATTTCAAATTTCATTGACATTCTAAACCATGTAGTCTGATGTAAGGGGGATCTTTGTGCACGCTCAGCAGGCACTGCATTTTAACCGGTTTTTAATCCGTTATGATCACTTCCTGACCTTGGAGAAAGTGTAGACCAAGCCGTTTGCATGGGGAGGAAGGGAGACAAGGTCATGCCAGGCTGTCAGATCCATGCACTTAGAGAGGCTCTTGCTCTTGTTGGAGGGGTTATAAATCCCCAGACCAAGAAATTCTATTAAAGCACAAAATGTCCAAAGCAAAATTAAGTTTAAAACACTATTTGCAAAGTTAAGTAGTTTTACCGCATGATCCAGGCATCCCACTCCTTGGTATTTATGCAAACGAGTGGAAAACTTAACTTCCATACAAGAGCCCGCAGACAAATGTTTATTATGGCTTTATTCATAATAGTCAAAATTTGGAAGCAAACGAGATGACCTTCAGTAGGTGAGTGGGCAAATGAATTGTGGTGCATCCAGGCAGTGGAATATTATTCAGTGAGAAAAAACTATGGGTTAAAGTTTTAGTTTTGGGGGGTGGTAAATAAATTAATAACCAATCAAGCCATAAAAAGGTCTTGAAATGCATATTGCTAAATGAAAGAAGCCAGCCTTCGAGAGTGGCAAGCACACATGTCTGTACAGCACTCTGACAGAGGCAGACCTACAGGGACAGTCAGAAACGTCGGCTGTGCCGGGTTTAGGAGGGAAGGAAGGATGAGTAGGCAGAGCACAGAGGCTTTGGGGGCCAGTGAACACTATTCTGCACGATACTAACACGGTAGAAGCATGTTGGGACTTGGAAAAGGATACCCCAAAATAAAGGCTTCAGAAGCCAACGTTTCTCCCTGACCTCCTCCTGCTTTCCTGTGTCTGGCTTCTTGCTTTCCCCCCAGCTAGCTATAAAAACTAAAATCCCTCAGAAGGTGGGTCACAGAAACCAGAAGCCCTGTTCTCCAAAGCCAGACATAACACCAAGAAGTATTACTCTAACTCCTGCTCCTGCCACCTTTCCGTGGAAAGACTGGTCATAAAGGAATGATCTCAGCTGTCTTGTTTGTCAGTCATTAGGCCCCACTCCAGGGGGTCTGCCTCACACCCAGGAGGAAGGAGTGCTGCTCAGGGAGGATGAGGAGCATCCAGACGACAGGCTTGTTGGGTGTCCCCGCTGTTGGTCAGCATGAGGTCATTCCCTTTTAGTCCAATCACAGAGTACACGGCAGTCCATACGGTGCTGAACCTAACCATTAAAAATGGACGATCTCCTCTGTGTCTTGGGGTCTTCATTCCGAAGGCTGCGGTGTCACATAAGACTATGATCAGATGACTCAGTGCCTGTGGCTCAACAGGCTCAGGCGCCAGCCACGTACAACTGAGCTGGCGGGTTCGAATCCAGCCCGGGCCCGCCAAACAATGACAGCTGCAACCAAAAAACGGCCGAGCGTTGTGGCGGGTGCCTGTAGTCCCAGCTACTTGGGAGGTGGAGACAGGAGACTCGCTTGAGCCCAGGAATTGGAGGTTGCTGTGAACTGTAATGCCACAGCACTCTATCCAGGGTGACAGCTTGAGGGTCTGTCTCCAAAAAAAAAGACTTTGATCAGATTAACGTGTGTGTTTTTTCTCCTTTTAATCTGCCTTTTGTCGGTTAGTTTGCAATGAGCCTTCAGAGGGCAAAGGGGGAATTTTCTTTGGGCCCTACACAGGCATTGTGCACCTGCCTAAGCCCACAGAATGGACACCAGAGTGAACCTTAATGCATTCCCTGGGCTTTAGAAAAGACGTAGCAGTATTGGTTCATCATCTGTGACAAGTGTACCACACTAACCCGAAAGTGGGTGGTTCCTGATTCTTTCATTTGTGCTGAGGGGAGAGTTAACACAGTCTGTACCAAGTGGCAGAGGCGCCGGGCGTGGTGGGAGGCAGAGGGTGCAATGGGGACGCTCCCAGGCTCTGAGCAGCGGATCTGGGCTGGAGTCCTGGTTCTCTCCTTCCTCATCTGTGAGATGGGGCAACTGTGGAGGTTCTTGGGGAGGGAATAAGTGAGATGTTAGTATAAGGCATCGAACACACTGCCTGGCACCTCGAAGCGTTGAATAAATGATACTAATTTATTGTTCTTATAATCCACGTCTCAAAGTTTTTTGGCAAGGAATAAATCAAAGCAGAGAAAATATATGTAAAAACCTGATAGAACGTGGTTTTCAGACAAGAAATGGCAGTGTGGTGTTAGGTTGTGCATACTCGTGACAGAGCAAAGGACAGACACAGATGTTCGGAAAACCCATGGATGAATTCCTGCTGGTCCACTCACGAAGGTTGCAGTTCTAATAATAATAATAATAATAATAAAAGCTTCTGATCAAACAGCTACTAGAAAGCCCCACTTGGGCTTGCCTTTTGTCACTCAGCTTTGGTGGGACAGCAATCCCTCGGGTTACATTCCTCCAGCTGGGGCTCTGAGGCTCAGTTTCCCTCCCCGGCTGGTGGCAGCTCTCCAGGGGAGACATCTTTCATGGCATGGCAGGAGAGAGAGATGTGGATGGAGCCCTGCTCTGCTGGGGCTGCTGGGGCTGCTATTAATCCTCACAGCAGGTGCCCTGCAGGCTGTCACAGCCCAGGCAGGGAACCACAGCTCTCCCTGGGTGACCAGCTGTCCTGGCTTTTATCTGATTTGGACTCTCACCAGCCTGTTCCTGGGGGCAGAGATGACCTTGGCTCTCTGGGCAGTTGGGCCTAGCGTCCTTGAGTGGTTTTGCATTGTTGGGGTGCAGGGTGCAATGCCGGGGATGGACGAGCTTAAACCCCTGCTGCGTGGAGGGCTGCCTCTGCGCCTCGAGGCCCTGGGGCCCTTTTTGAAACACTGGTCCCAGGAATGGTAACATGAAGAGAAGTACCCCTGGCCCCTGACACAGAACCTGCCCAGGGCCTGTGCACAACAAATAATCTGGGAGTGTTCCTTCCAGACACTGCGAGGACCCTAGTGTCACCTGCGTGTAGACTGGGGTTGCAATGCCAATGTGTACTCAGTGACTGGGTCAATAGGTCTGTGGCTCTTACGTTGCCGTGACGGAGATTTGCAGAGTGATCATGGAGAAAACCATTCTGCCCACAGGTAAAGTACGAATGTACCACGATTCACATCGGACAAGTCAGACTGAGGTCCCATCACATCCCCAGCCTGTTTGTGACTTTAGTGAGCAAAGGGAGGCAAGATGGAAAACAAGTCAACGTCAGGGAGCATCAAGACCAGGTCTGTTGAGAGCTAGCATCTTCTGGAAACCCCCTCCAGTGTGGGCCGTGCTAAGAACTGTGGGACATGACTCAAAATAAAAATAGCAGAAATGGTGGCTGGTGTTTAGTGGCACTTACCACGTGTGAGGTGTCACAATGGCCTCTGCAGGAGAGGTTAGCAGAGCTAGTATTTAGCAGGCACACCCTGGTACAGCTACAGCACAGGACAGGTTACGAAGTGTTTTCAATAGGAGCCCTGGGTACTAGCATTGGTCCTATTTTTACTGACTAGGAAATTAAGGTAGAAAGAGGCTCATGTGTGGCAGAGCCCTGGATTCAAAGCCAGGCTGCCCTATGCCATACTTTCCCAGTTGGCCTATAAGTCTGCGGCATCCCGGACTTAACTCTCGGTGAGACCAACATGCCCCCATAAGCACTGGGCAAGCGTGCTCCCCATGCAGGTGGGCCTTCTGGTCCCTGCCTTCCCGGCGTGGCTCTGTAAGGCCCGCGGAGAGGGGGGCAACTCCCTCCAGGAGTCCTCCAGGGATCTGGCTCCAGCTCTTCACCAAGAAAAGAAGACCCTAAGGCCCAAGGAGGGAGAGGCAGTTTCCTGGAAAGGAGGGAACCAAGAGAAGTGAGGCAAGAGGGATGTCGAGGCTTGTCCTGTTGGTAACAACAAAGGCAAGTCTGGGACTCTTCTTTTTCTAAGTAGGGTCCTGAGGCTGGGATTTATTTGACACTCCACACTCTTGTTGAGAGCTGAGCTCTGTGCTAAGTGATTGTGTACATTATCTCATTTACATCGCAACCAACACAGTGTGGCTGAGTGACTATCTTGTGTCCATTTTACAGAGGCAGAACGTGAGGCTGAGAAAAGGTAGAGGGCACACCACTGGGACTGGCAGAGCTAGGTCGCAAACCAGACCCCGCTGCTTTCAAAGCCTGTGATGTTTACAGTAATTATTCAATACTGCCTCCCCTTATGAGAATTTCAAAAATAGGGGGGCATGATTTAGTCTGTGGCCTTTATACAGATTTATATTTATAAAGATCTATTTCCCTAGCACCTACCATGAACCAGGGATATCCTTTCATGTATTCAATTTGTTAACCCTTTGTAGGGGCCAAGCCAGGTGCTGGCACGTCCTGGGGAAGGAGCTCAGCAGGGCCCCTGCCTCATGAATCCGGCAGCAGCGGGTGGAGTGGGAGGACGGAGGAGGGGGTGGAGGTGCTGGGAAGTCTGGTTCACACTGAGAGCTTCCTGTGTGCCAGCCGCTGTGCTCGGTGCTAAGTGATCGTATCTTTAACCCTCCCAACAGACGACAGGTAGATGTTATTTTCATTATACAGATGGGGAAATTAAGTCTTGAAAAAGGTAATTTTCTCAAGGTCTCATCGTCAGGCCATGGTGGAACTAGAATTTGAACTCAAATACCTGACTCCAAAGCCCATGCTTTAATTTGCTACTAAATATTCTTCCCATTTGTGCATAGAATTTCCAAGGGGCTGGCAGCTTGTCTGGGGTCTGCCTGGGCTACAGCGAGGGTTTGAACCCAGGTCTTCTGATGCCAGGTCCAGGATGTGGCTGTTACTGCACAGCAGACCTCTGGAACAGGAGCCTCACCGGGAACTGGGCTGGGGGACTGTAGTGTTGAGGGCATTAACGTAAGGTGCCTCGTGTGGCCAGAGGCTGGGGTCCTAACATGCCTTGAAGTGCTTCTAGGAACCAGGCAGGCTGAGGGTGATGGCCGGGGGTGGGACATACAGGGACGCCCTTGATCAGGAAAAGTGGCTTTGGAGGCATTTGTGATGCTCACCTGGGCTCCATGTCTGTGCCCCACCATTGCCGTCATTTCTTTATGGGAAGAAATGTGAATCGCTGCTGCTGATTCATAGTGAAAAGAAACAGCAAAGGTTCTGAAACTTCCTGTTTGTTTGGTATCTGTCAAGCTATCTGTTATGCAAGTAATCTCACTCCCAAATGATGCAGGTGTTCTCTCTCTCTCTCTCCTTGGCTATGTGCAGTGGGTCCCCTCTGTACCCAGTAAACTGAAACAGGTCTCTACTAATATGCTCTGGGGAACCCTCTGTAGGAGTTTCTGATCATTGAAATTGCAGCCTTGGCATTCGGTTCAAAGAACTCAGCAGATGTTCCTTGCAGGTGAGCCCTGGTGCTGGCTCCTGGCCCAGGGTGGGTTTGGTTCCACCCGGCAGAGCCGGGGAGTCGGGGAGGCAGATGTGCACGGGGATTTCCTCCAGGCCCCGGCTCCCTCCAGCCCAGAAATCCCACTTCCTTCCTGCTCAGTTCCTCCCCTCACTGGGCTCTGGACTGATTGAGCAGCCCCTAAGTCCCAGAGTCCAGACAATAACAGATGTTGATCGCTTCCTGTTGGTTCATTGTGACCTTCCTGCAGGCCTTTTTCTTTCAAAACCAGTTCAGGTTTGAGCTTAAAGGGCAGCTTGCCAGGCCAGTCTCTGCTTGCACAGAACACGGACCTCTGGCACAGCCCACGCTGCTGGCTGCCTCTGCACGGGGAAGCTTTGGAAAAAACTGAACATAAGCATCAGTGTTAATAGGTAAAAGTGAAAACATGGGACTTCTAGAAAATTTCCAGAGGTTCAGAAGAATTGTTCTCTGTTCCAAGTCAAGAAAAGTAATACTCTAAGTAACACTCTTGCAATAGCCGAATACTTATCTCACAGAGTTGCTTGAATTAGGGGAAATGGATATAAATGGCTGCAAGAGGCAATGTTTTTAGCTATACATTTTTTAAAATTGCATTTATTTTTTAGTCTTTTCCTGTCTCTACTTGAAAATCCTTACTTGGACAGTGGGAGGAAGGCCTTTCCTACCTCTATTTAGGGGAGTGACGGCCTGGCTCACAGCTGAGCCCTCAAATTCTAGGCCAGTGATTGAATATTGCAAAAGGTCAAAGCAGGTGGAAAGTTTGGCTCTGCTATTCACCAGCTGTATGAACTCCAGCAAGTTAATGAACCACACTAAGCCTCTGTTTCCTGTCCTGCAAGATGAGGTTATCATGGGGATGAAAGGAGACATAGTGTGTATAAAATGGCCAGCCCAGGACCTGGCCCAGAGGCCAGGATCAATAAGTGGAAGGTGTCATGAGGACAATGAGGGATTGAGACGCTCACTGCCTATTGGACAAAACTGAAATCACTGCAGGTCACATGATACCTACAGGATTTAGGTCTTTAGAATCTGTCTTTGAGACAGAGGGTTGCCCCCAAACTGCTCTTACTTTAGGAAGGTTTATGCAGAAAGGGTGGGATGAACAGTGAACATTTTGGGGACAAAAGTTCCATCCACCTATTTAGGCAATTGAGAATGCCGTTCCTACGCTTGATCCGACCATCTGTTTGTCAGTTCAAGCTCTGAAGAAATGTGAAATCAGCTGTGGGCTCTCCCAGTCCTGCACATTTGAGACAAACTCATAGAAAAAGGGAACAAAATACTCTGACACATAATCCACGGGAGGCAACTGGAGAGATTGAGCTCACGTGGCCGCTGGGCGCCCACTGTGCACCTGCTGATGCCTGGAGCCGTGTGAGTGCCCTGGAGACTTGTCATACCAGAAGAATAGCTGACGTTTGTCAAGTCCCCACTGTGTGCTGGGCACCAGCTGGGGGCTTTGCAGACAGGGTCTCATTAAATCCTCCCGGGAGCCTGTCAGGCAGGAACCAGCATCCTCATTTGTAGAGGAGGCATAGGGAAGTGTCTCCTTGATGACTGTGTCATTCCTGACTATCGGTAAAGAAAAAAAAATCATTCAATGCTACTTGCTAAAGAATGGTAAGACAGACTTTACTCGAGGTGAGATCATTGCAATAGGCATAGAGATCAGTGCCGTGGGATTTTGTTAAGTGGGAATCTATAGTCCAGGAGTGGGTGGGAGTCAGTGGCTGGTTTAGGGGAGAAAAATAGTATCCTTCCTTCAACCATCACAAAGTTCGTGGCTAAAACCACACGTAACTAGAGATAAATTGAAAGCCATACAAAGTTATTTACAACAAGTTTCACATGTCATAGGAGCCTTCAGAAATGAAGACCCAAAGAAATAGGGAAAACTCTTGTATATTTTTATGGACAGTCATGCAGGGTAATAGGATGCAAGGGGGTGTGATCCAATGGGAATGAAGTGGGGAAACTTAGCCAGGTGGCTTGTTCAGATTCTTCCTGGCTCTCTGTGTCCTCATTCAGGTATAGGGAATAGGGTATGGAGGACCCTCTGGAATAAGGTTCCTACGACCTACATTAGGGAGAGGTCAGGGGAGTCTTTTATGGCTGCTTTAGGGGAGGATGATGGAGGAGGTCAGAGGGACTGTCTTGCTTCTGCTTTTTCTCAGATGCCAAGGGGACATATTCTGGGATAGTGTGTCCTGAACCAATCAATAGAAAAGTACTAAGAAGAAAGAAACATGAGGGGTAAGGGGCATTCTGAGGGCAGGCCAGGATGACAGCCATCACGTGGGGATGGTGGGGATGATGTCCAGGGGGGGAGTTCTGGTTAAACTCACTCCACAGAATTCTTGCTGAAAATGGACAATGCAGGGACGAGCATGGGAGGCGACACTCCAGGCCTAGTTGAAGACGAGTTCAAGGGAGTTTAGTCAGTGGAAACATTCTGGTCACTAGCACAGAGCCTGACAGCTCAAAGGTGCTCCATAAATTTCTGTTAGATGGGGCAATGCACCCGGCAATTGGCACGCTATCATGGGGCACATGTGGGGTGTCCCTCTGGGGGATTCTGGAAAGTGATGGGGGACACTGTAAAGGGAATGAAGTTCCACCTGAACTGGTGGTTACATGTGTATGGGGGCTGGGGTGAGTCACTGTGAACGGAGCATCAGTATGACCCCACTCACACACAGGTGGCGACCTCTGGGATTCTCAACCTTTGTGCTCCTTTGTGGAAGAAAAGAGAAGCAGGACTTCCTTTGTACCAGCTCTGCCTACCTTGTTTTAAGAAGTCCTCTTCCCATAGTTCACTCTCCCTATGGCTGGGATAAAACCTTACAGACCAGATCAACAGTTCTTACTTCTCAGAGACAAATCCTTTCTCGTTCTAATCGCTCTCCCACCATGGCCATGGCCTTGGGGCATTCTCAATTGTATACTGATTATCACTCCTGCTCTCCCACCCAGTGAGAAGGAAAACCTGAGAAGTAGAGTCTACCTTATAAGATTTTCTTACAGATCTTAGAGACAGGTTGGCTCTTTTTTTACTAAGAAATCTCTAGCCAACTCTGGCCTCAGGAATGTTAAGTACTGATAAGGAAAAGAAGATAAAATCTGGTCACCCTGCAGGACTTGGAATTTCCCCATTCCTGAGCACTGGCTTCCCTGTCTGAGATAGAGACTGCCAGTCTCCTACCTTTGCCCAATTTCCCCTTCAGCTTTACCAAAAGTACCAGATGGGGGCAGAGGACAAGCAGTAACATACCCAGCTAAGAGTGTATTTCCCAGTTCTCTTGAAACTGGGGATAGCTGATGAGGTTTAAATGCACTTTGTTTGGGGAGGGTCTTAAAGTGATCTAAGAAATGTACTCTTCACCCTCCCTGGCTCCTTTGCCAGCCCTGAAACACTAATGCTGAGCAGTAGCAACCATACTGGCACATGAGGCAACCCTGAAAAAGAAAACCACAAAATAAAAAACATTGACTCTCAACCTTTCATACTGAGAAAAGAAAGAGCATCCCCCGACATCTGGGAAATGGCCTGACACTTTCAGCTAGGCCTCAGTCTTATTAGAAGATGGCCTGGCTGTTCTGTTGAACATAAACAATCTCACAGAACACCAATATCAGCCAAGGTCACTCTGCCACTGTGAGGAACTGAGTCACAGTGGACCACATCGTAACTTTCCCAAGCACAGACAAAACACTAAGCATCTTCTTTCTTGGCTAAAATAAGTAAGAGCTGCTTCTTTACCAACTACAACTTTAGCCTTAATCTGGTCTGCCCTCCTTTTAGATTAGATTTGCCAAGATACCCAGTTGCAGGACTGTCCTGTTTCCTGACAGCAGGCAATCCAGAGCAAACCGTGGCTTCCTCTGATGCTCCCCTGCCTCAAAGCCCAAGGTCTGTCTACAAGTCCTTTTAAACACTAGTTCGGCTCGGCGTCTGTGGCTCAACGGGCTAAGGAGCCAGCCACGTACACCTGAGCTGGCGGGTTCGAATCCATTCCGGGCTCACCAAACAACAATGATGTCTACAACCAAAAAATGGCCAGGCGTTGTGGCAGGCACCTGTAGTCCCAGCTACTTGGGAGGCGGAGGCAGGAGACTCGCTTGAGCCCAGGAATTGGAGGTTGCTGTGAGCTGTGATGTCACAGCACTCTATTCAGGGTGACAGCTTGAGGCTCTGTCTCAAAACAAACAAACAGGCTCGGCGCCTGTGGCTCAGCGGGCTAAGGCGCCAGCCACATACACCTGAGCTGGCGGGTTCAAATCTAGCCCCAGGGCCCGCCAAACAACAATGACGGCTGCAACCAAAAAATGGCCGGGCGTTGTGGCGGGCGCCTGTAGTCCCAGCTACTTGGGAGGCAGAGGCAAGAGACTCGCTTGAGTCCAGGAATTGGAGGTTGCTGTGAACTGTGATGCCAGGGCACTCTACCCAGGGTGACAGCTTGAGGCTCTGTCTCAAAACAAACAAACAAACAAACAAAACACTATTTCATTGAAACGGTTCCCCCAAGGTGTGCAATCTCCCTCATTGCAATTAGTGATAAGGACAACTTGTTCAACTACAGGTTTGCAAATAAACCCTTTAGGATTTGTTAAACCACAGGCCGTGGCTCTGCAGGTCTGGATTCTGGCCCACTCTGCTTTCTCACGAACTCCCTGCAATGCTAAAGCTGCTGCGCCTGCCACAGCAGAGGTGGTGAGCTGGAATGCTGGAGGTATTTAATCTTGACCATGGGACCACCATGTAATCCTGGACTGTTTTCCAGAGAAAACGTGCCTATATTTCACCTAAGCCACTGCTGTTTGTGTTCACTACTAGCAATCCAACCATTCATTGTCCTGTCCTTAGAAAGATGTGGCTGCAGTTGCAGAAGCTATTGATGTGCCTCATGGTGGCCAGATGTGTGCAGACCTCAACTAGGATTGGGGAACTATTGGCCAAAGGTGAGGCCATTGAGGCGAAACCACAAGCAATCAGAGAAACCAAGCCATTCCACTGAGAGGACTAGAGGAAAGTCCACCAATGGCCTTGTGCTGGCTCCATGTGGGGCTTAGGACCAGAGATCGCGGAAGCTCCAAACTGTCCTTCTGGCTGACCTTGCCTAGGCCTGGACGCCCCTTGCCTGCCAGCTCCACTGCTCACAGTACCACACGTCAGAGTACCGGCCTGCCTTTAGTGTTCCTGTCATCAGGGGTGCCCTTCCGACCTCCCTTCCCCTGGCTAACCCTTCCTCAGCTTTGCCTCCAGGTCCCCCCATCACTGAGGGCAGGCTGGGGGTCTTCTCCCTGTGTGCACAGGACCTCCTCCACCCTAGCTGTGTTTCTTTATTTCTTTTTCTTTATTTTTAAAAATTATTGTTTCAGGTTAATTTGGGGGTATAAAGAACTAGATTACATTGGTTGCATTTGTTAGGTAAAGTCCCTCTTATAACTGTGTCCCACCTCCAAGAGGTGTGCCACCTACCCTAACACTGTGCCCATTAAGTGGGAGCACACCTCTCCCCCTCCCTCATTCCCTCACCTTGAATCGATTGGAGTTTTTCTCTTATGTGGGTGTGTATTAGATCATCTACTGGCTTCATTTTAGAATTGAGTACATTGGATTCTTGCTTCTCCAATCTTGTGTGATATTTTACTAAGAAAAATGTGTTCCACCTCCATCCAGATTAATACAAAGATCATGCAGCGTTTCTTTGTGTTCTCGCTCCCACTGAGCGTCAGCTCCTAGAGGGCAGGAGTCCTATTTAGTTTTATCCCTCACTGCATCCTACCCTCCCCCTCCTCCCCCAGTCTTCAGCACTCTGTAAACATGAAACTGAACGAAGGCGCCCCTCCTCCACAGCCTGCACCCCGACCTCGAGAGGGCAGTGAAAGAAACCCCTCCCTGATGTCTTACGCACCCAGGTTATGTGAAGTTGGGGGTTTCTGTCCCCTTCCAAAACTTTGTCCCTAAACAAAATTGCAGACTTCTTAAAAACCACAGGGGTGTGAATTAGTGCTGAGTAAATGATCATTAAACTGAAAGTTAGGACTTGTTTACATACGGGCTTCTGAAACCTGAATATGCTTATCATCCGGACAGCAAACGCCTTCCTGACCGCTGAGTCTGCGCGTTGGTACCACCTGGGAGCTGCCCAGGAAGGCACATGGAGCCCACTCCAGACCTGCTGCACCAGAATCTCACAGAGTGAATCTCGGGCATCAGTATAAAAACCCCAGGGGTTGGAACAGTTCCGACCTAATGAATGTGTTTGACATCATTCTGAGTGATTGACTTAGTTTCTGGTCTCATAATAGCTCTACCTCCGCTAAGGGAAGCAGTGAAAACGGAGACTTTGACAAACCGCAGACAGAGAGATGTGGCTAATGAAAATTCCCATATGACGATGACGACAATAATAGCAGTATACACTTTGTATGCACAGTGGTTATACCTATGTAGGTGTGTATGGGGAAACATTTGTAAGGAAACAAGCTCGAATGCTTATTGTAGCTGGATGATGAGTAATTTCCTCTCATCCTCTAATTTAAATATTTGTTTGACTTGTATAGTAAAAAAATACATGTACCTGATATTTAAAATATGTTCTTATTTTAAACTTTAGGAGAGAAAAGGGTTTGGGGGCTGAGATGGTTCAGAAGCCTTAGGATGCCTCAAAAACTGACAGCATAAGCCCTTCTCAAATGATGCAGGCCGATAGGCAGGCACACATGTGCAGTGACAATGCTGTTTGGGTATTTGTTGGAACAATTTTAGTACAAGAGACAAAAGCCAAACTCAAATCTGTCTAAGCCAAAATAAGTAGGAAAGATGGAACAACAGAGAGGGAAGTAGAAAGAAAAAGAGAAAAAAAAGAGCAAAGTGTCAGAAGACAAAATTACAACAAAGTGAATCAAATGGGCTAATTGGCTTTTATTTGTAATTATGAATCGATATAGCAGCTCTTCTAAAAATTTAGGAAAGTGGCTTCAATGAGCTGAACAGAGGCGGTGGGCTTCATAGGCAGAAAACGGCTGAAGAAAGCAGACAGACCCAGGGAACAAAAGTAGACTGGTTAGATCAGGTTATTTCCGGTTACTTTCCTTTTAGCGTGAAAGCAGAGGGGACTTCCTTATTCTGCTGGCTATAGCTGCCCTGTCTGGGGATTTGGTTATCTTTCTCCTGATTTCTGGGAAGTTCCCATAAACAACCGAGTTTCAGTCTGATGATGTGGAGTGTCAGCGTGAGTTGACATGGCTTGGCCTGTTGGAGCATAGAGCAGAAGCTTAGTTCAAATCAGCGGCCTCCTTTGAATTTTACTAAATAGAAGAAGTTGGAAGGAGAGAAGGAAGGAAAGGAAGGAGGAAGTGAGGGAGGGA
>CAUYON010151138.1:0-12392 GCA_963573935.1 Arctocebus calabarensis | reverse complement strand
GAAGAGTGGTAAAATCAAGTCCTCTTACAGGAGGGAGTGTATAAACCTTGGTTGTGATGTTGACTTTGATTTTGCTGGACCTGCAATCCATGGTTCTGCTGTCTTTGGTTATGAGGGCTGGCTTGCTGGGTATCAGATGACTTTTGACAGTGCCAAATCAAAGCTGACAAGGAATAACTTTGCAGTAGGCTACAGGACCGGGGACTTCCAGCTACACACTAATGTGTAAGTATTTCCTTCATGGGATATTATGATGTAGGTAGACATGTAGGCCCTCAGACGATGGTATTTGGTTGTTTGTTTTTTGAGATAGTCTCACTTTGTTGCTCTTGGTAGAGTGCCCTGGCGTTATAGTTCACAGCAACTTCAAACTCTTGAGCTTAAGCAGGTCTCTTGCCTCAGCCTCCCAAAGAGCTGGGACTATAGGCACCTGCCACAACGCCTGGCTTTCTTTCTCCGTCCTCTCTCTTTCTTTCCTTTCTCTTTCTTTTCTTTCTCCCTCTCTCTCTCTCTTCCCCCCTTCCATCCTTCCTTTCGCTCTTTCTCTTCTTTGGCCAGGGCTGGGCTTGAACCCGCCACCCCTGGTATATGGGGCTGGTGCCCTATTCCTTGAGCTACAGGAGCTGCCCTCTTTCTTTCTTTCTTTTCTTGCTTTACTTTCTTTCTGACAGTCTTAAGCTGTTGCCCTGGGGAGAGTGCCATGGCATCATAGCTCACAGCAACCTCCAACTCTGGGCCTCAAGCGATCCTCTTGCCTCAGTTTTTCTATTTTTAGTAGAGACTGGGTCTTGCGTTTGCTCAGGCTGGTCTTCAACTTGTGAGCTCAAGTTACCCACTCTCCTTGGCCTCCCAGTGCTGGGATTATAGGTGGGAGCCACCATGCCTGGCCAGAGGATGGTATTTGATATTTCTGGTCACTTCTTATTAATATAGATGTAAACTAAAGGATTTTTTAATAACATAAAAGAAAAACATCCTCAAAAGCATATAGTAAAAAAGTTTAGTCTGACCTTTGGTGACCTTTGGAGAGAGTATTTCATATGAGACTTGGAGTGCTTTGTATTTTCCAGTCTCAAAATCACATGAGATCGGAGCATTTAGGGTGGTATGGCTATTGACTTTTTTTTTTGAGACAGGGTCTTGCTCTGTGCCCAGGCTAGCTATAACCACAAGCTTGTGGGCTCTAGTATCCTGCTGCCTCAGCCTCCCAAGGGGATTAAAGGTGTGCACCGAGACGCCTGGCTAATTTTCCTACTTTTGTAGAGACTGGGTTTTACTCTTATTTAGGCTGGTCTTGAACTCCTCACCTCAAGAGATCCTCCTGCCTCAGCCTCCCAAAGTGGTAGGATTACAGGTGTGATCCACCATGCCCTGCTGCTTTGTGTTTTTAGAATAGGCATTAGGGGCTCAACACCTGTAGCACAGTGGTTATGGTGCCAGTCACATACACTGAAGGTGGTGGGTTTGAACCTGGCCCGGACTTGTTAATTGCAACAACAAAAGAATAACCAGGTGTTGTAGCGGGTGCCTATAGTCCCAGCTATTTGAGAGGCTAAGGCGGGAGAATCACTTAAACTCAAAAGAGTTGGAGTTTGCTGTGAGCTGTGACACCACAGCACTCTACTGAGGGCAATAGGTCTCAAGAAAAAAAAAAAAAAGAATAGGCATTAGGGATTGGCATGCTGCTACCAGTGCATTTGTTTGACTTTTTTTTTTTTTTTGAGACAGAGCCTCAAGCTGTCACCCTGGATACAGTGCTATGGCATCACAGCTCACAGCAACCTCCCCTGGGCTCAAGCGAGTCTCCTGCCTCTGCCTCCCAAGTAGCTGGGACTACAGGTGCCCGCCACAATGCCCGGCCATTTTTTTTTTTTTTTTGGTTGCAGCCATCATTGTTGTTTGGCGGGCCCGGGCTGGATTCGAACCTGCCAGCTCAGGTGTACGTGGCTGGCGCCTTAGCCTGTTGAGCCACAGGCGCTGAGCCACAGGCGCTGAGCCACATTTGTTTGACTTATCTGTGATGTGGGGTTGCTGATTTGATAGGATTGCTTAGTGTATGATGTTTTTACCTAACCCAAATTAGATAGTTATAAGGACAGGATTTAAATTTTGTTTTCCCGTTATGAAAATATTGCATTGGCAAATAACAGAAGCACAAAGAAGAAATCCAACGTTTTCCATAATCCTACCAGCTAGGTATATAATCTTAGTTAATGTTTTGATGTTTTTTGTGTGTATATGTATATAAAAAGTTTGTTTTTTTTTTTTTTTGGTTTTATATACAATTCGAAAGACTTTAATCAAACTGGTTAACAAAGCCTTCACATTTTCTTAGTTACGTTAAGACATTTATATTCTACACTTAGTAGATTTAACATATACCCTTGGAAAATGCACCCACTTATTATCCTCCCTCCACCCATTCTCCCTCTCCTCTTTCCCCTTCATCTTGGGCTGTAGTTGGGTTATAGCATTCATGTAGAAGTGTGGGTGTTTATAAATTGGTTTCATAGTATGGCTGAGTACATTGGATGCTTTTTCTTCCATTCTTGAGATACTTTGTTAAGAAGAATATGTTCCAGCTCCATTCATGTAAATACAAAAGAGGTAAAGTCTTCATCTTTTTTAAGGCTGCATAATATTCCATGGTGTACATGTACCACAATTTATTAATCTGTTAAAATTTATTTATTAAAAGGTTGCTTGATAACTTTTCCCCCTATTTAATAGGTTTTGATAATTTTCCTATAGCATTATGCATTTACAAAAGGTTAGCAGCAGGTGGTGATTTCTCTGGGGTGAATGTACTAGTAGGGTTTATTTTTATCAATCCCTGCATTGAATGTAAACTGGGAAAAGACTTCTCATAGATTTCTAAGTTTTAGTGGAGCCGGGCACGGTGGCTCACGCCTGTACTCTAGCACTCTGGGGGGTCGAGGCTCGTGGATCCCCTGAGCTCACAGGTGAGATACCAGCCTGAGCCAGAGTGGGACCCTTTTTCTAAAAATAGCTGGGTGTTGTGGCGGACGCCTGTAGCTTCAGCTACTTGGGATGCTGAGGCAAGGGAATTGCTTGCACCCAAGAGTTTGAGGGTGCTGTGAGCTGTGACGCCACGGTACTCTACTCAGGGTCAGAAAGTGAGACTGTCGCAAAAAAAAGTTTCATTGGAACATTAAAGACCCACATGAGCAATGGCTTTTATATAAATGTAATGCTGCAAATTAGTCTACGCTGTAGACATTATGACTTTTTTTTTTTTTTTTTTGTAGAGACAGAGTCTTACTTTATTGCCCTCGATAGAGTGCCGTGGCGTCACACAGCTCACAGCAACCTCCAACTCCTGGGCTTAGGTGATTTTCCTGCCTCAGCCTCCTGAGTAGCTGGGACTAACACCCGCCCTAACACCCAGCTATTTTTTTGTTGCAGTTCAGCCCGGGGCTGGGTTTGAACACGCCACCCTCGTAAATGGGGCCAGTGCTTTACTAACTGAGCCACAGGCGCCACCCAGACATTATGACATTGTTTATTGTAGATTTACTAATTTTTTTTTTTTTTTTGGCCGGGGCTGGGTTTGAGCCCACCACCTTCGGCATATGGGGCCAGTGCTCTACTCCTTTACATTTACTAATTTGAAATATCTTACAGCAATGATGGGACAGAATTTGGAGGATCAATTTATCAGAAAGTATGTGAAGACCTTGACACTTCGGTAAACCTTGCGTGGACATCAGGTACCAACTGCACTCGTTTTGGCATTGCAGCTAAGTACCAGTTGGATCCCACTGCTTCCATTTCTGTGAGTACTTCTGAAGGCTTAGAATGGGGGTTTTGGTTTGGGAATTAATCTTTGGTATATTGAATTGTTTTGAAAATTTGAACTGTGATTTATAAAATCTTCAGTTTACAGACAGATTGGGACAACAATTTTGAATGTTATTTTTTCTGTGGAGACAGTATTAGAAGATTGATTTTCAGACCAGGCCATGGGCGATTTGGTTTAACCTCAAAAGCTGCTGGATTAGTATTGATAGATGTAGTTAGTGTTTTGGGCTCTAGGCAGTTTTATGCATATTAGGGAGTAATAGTACTTTAAACATTATTTTGACTTTGTCTTTTATAGTTTATGAAATACCTTTAGGTTTGATCTGAGAAGTCCTTGATACACATCATTTTGTAGATAAAGAAACTAAAGTAAAGGTTGGGTAGGGAAAAGACACATCTAGTCAGGCGGTGGAAGGTGGACCGAGGCTTACTTAGACCTGTTTTGAGTTTAGTCTCATAATAGGGTCACGAGCTCATCCCACTTTGCCCGGGACTGTCCCCTAAAAGTCCTGCATCCAGCCAGGCTCGGTGGCTCATGGCTGTAATTCCATCACTTGGGAGGCCCAGGTAGGTGTATTGCCTGAGCTTATGGGTTTGAGACCAGACTGCGCCAGAGTGAGACCCTCCTCTCTAAAAATAGCCATGCGTTGTGGCAGGCATCTGTAGTCCCAGCTACTTGGGAGGGTGAGGCAAGAGAATCGTTTGAGCCCAAGGGTTTGAGGTTGTTGTGAGCTATGATGCCACATCCTCTACTGAGGGCGACAAAGTAAAACTCTGTCTCAAAAACAGGTCCTGCATTCTGAGCACTTTCTCTTACTTTCCAAATTCTGTGCTTGCGGGGATGGTTGCCTCAGCCTCCCAAGTAGCTGGGACTATAGGCACTTACCACAATGTCGGCTATTTTTTGTTGCAGTTGTAATTTAGTTGTCATTTAGCTGGGGTGGGTTCAAACCCACCAGCTTTGGTGTATGTGGTTGGCGCCCTACTCAACTGGGCTATGGGGCGCTGAGCCCCCAATCTTTTTTTATTTTAGCATAGTTGTAATCAGAGAGAAGAAGCACCCTGAACGCTAGTCCCATTGACAAAACAGTGATTCATTTATCTTTTCCTTCTCTGTTTCTTATTTCACTAGAGCAATAAAAACCTGAGCACTCACACTGCACACTATCCTTTGGTAGTTGCATTGGTGTTCTTTTGTATATGCCTGTGGTACCATCACAGATTTTTTTTTTTTGAGATAGAGCCTCAAGTTGTCACCCTGGATAGAGTGCTGTGGCATCACAGCTCACAGCAACCTCCAATTCCTGGGCTCAAGCAAGTCTCTTGCCTCCGCCTCCCAAGTAGCTGGGACTACAGGCACACGCCACAACGCCTGGCCATTTTTTGGTTGCAGCCATCATTGTTGTTTGACGGGCCCGGGCTGGATTCGAACCTGCCAGCTCAGGGGTACGTGGCTGGCGCTTTAGCCTGTTGAGCCACAGGCACCAAGCCCCATCACAGATTTAATACTAGTGAAAGAAACATCTCTCAGTTACTAGTAGTTCATGTTTAAAATGGAAAGGCAGCTTGGTGTGTAATGTTGTTAAGTGACTCCTGGGAATTAGTTTGGAAACAACTAGCATTTCCCACCTAAGTAGTGTTGTCATCCCAATTCAGCAGTACCCAGAAGCATTGATTCTTGTGATACTGTGAAGTAATATCTTCATTGCACATGAACTTTATGGCCACCCCGTGTTTGATCTTCTTCTGTTTCCTGGCATAAAACTCTTAAAATCCTTGGGACCTCCAAAGTCTTAAGTGTCTTTTTCTATGTCAATGGGTTGACTGTTGGATGGTTACCCTTAGGTATCTAGGGGCTGGTCATTGGAAAAACCATGGCATGATTAAAGGGTTGGGGACTTTTAGTTTTACCCTCTAATCTCTGGAGAGGGGCCGGTTAAATTGATTGCCAGTGGCTTCATCAGTGATGCCCTTGTAATGAATCCTCATGAAAACTCAAAAGAACAAGGTTCAGCAAACTTTTGGATAGCTAAAACATGTGGAGGTTTGTAGAGGTGGGCATACCAGAGAGAGCATGGCAGCTCCTTGGCTTTTCTGCATGCTTGCCTTATGCATGCCTTTATCTATATCCTTTGTAAATAGCCTTTTTATTTTTTTATTTTTTGAGACAGAGTCTCACTATGTCGCCCTCAGTAGAGTGATGTCATATCATAGCTCACAGCAGCCTCAAACTCTTGGCTCAAAGTGATTCTCTTGCCTCAGCCTCCCAAGTAGCAGGGACTACAGTCGCCCGCCATAATGCCCAGCTGTTTTTTGTTTTAGCAGGCCCTGGCTGGGTTCCAACCGTCAGTCCCAGTGCGTGTGCCAGTGCCCTAACTGCTGAGCTATGGGCGCTGAGCCATATTTTTATTTTTTTGAGATAAGAGTTTCACTTTGTTGCCCTCAGTATCATAGCTCACAGCATCCTCAAATTCTTTGGCTCAAGTAATTCTCTTGCCTCAGCCTTCCAAGTAGCAGGGACTACAGGTGCCCGCCACAATGCCTGGCTGTTTTTAGAGATGGGGTCCTAGGGTTACAGGTGTGAGCCACCGAGGCTGGCCATGTAATACCCCTTTTAAAAACTGGTAAATGGGGTGGTGCCTTGTGGCTTAAGGAGTAGGGTGCCAGCACCATATACCGAGGGTGGTGGGGTCAAGCCCAGCCCCGGCCAAAACTGCAACCCCCACCCCCACCCCCCAAAAAAAACTGGTAAATGTAAGGCTGGGCATGGTGGCTCACGCCTGCAATCCCAGCACTCTGGAGGCCGAGGTGGGTAGATTGCCTGAGCTCACGAGTTGGAGACCAGCCTGAGCCAGAGTGAGACCTTGTCTATAAAAATAACCAGGCTTTGTGGCTGGTGCCTGTAGTCCCAGCTACTTGGGAGCCTGATGCAAGAGAATTGGTATTTGTTGCATAACTGATTATAGGATAAATTGAGTTTGCCTCTTGCTGCTTTTCTATATCCTCTCAAATTTGGAGTTGGGATCAAGATTTGCTGGAATGTTTGATTCATGGAAATGGTGGGTTTGGGAAGAAAATGATAAATGGGTGGCAGACAGTTTTTGATTCCGTGGTAGCCATATGGTTGGTCACCCATGGTAGAGCACAGCAGCTGTGCTTTTCCCTCTTACTAAAGGTAAAAATTACTAATGAAGCTGGGCAGGGTGGCTCATGCCTGTAATCCTATCATCTGGAAGGCCCAGGCTGGTGGATTGCTTGAGCTCAGAAATTTGAAAACAGCCTGAGCAAGAGACCCCATCTCTAAAACTAGCTGGACCTGTAGCCCTAGCTACTTGGGAGGCTGAGGCAGGAGGATCGCTTGAGCCCAAGAGTTTGAAGTTGCTGTGAGCTGTGACACTACAGCACTCTACTGGGGTGACAAAGTGAGACTCTGTCTCAAAAAAAAAAAAAAGTTTGAAATTTAGAAAGTAAAAGAGTGCTGTGTGGGACTTTATATGATACATAGCCCAAGCTCAGATTTTAGTCATCTGACCTTTGGCCACCAGCCTCAAAGCTGCCCTCAAATAAAAAATTATGGAGAGATAATGTAAAGTACCTCTAAGACTTGTGGTCACCACGAAGTCAGTCATAAAGAGAGAAGGGGCTCGGCGCCTGTGGCTCAGCGGGCTAAGGCGCCAGCTACGTACACCTGAGCTGGCGGGTTCGAATCCAGCCCGGCCCGCCAAACAATGTTGGCTGCACCCCCCCCCCCCCCAAAATGGCCGGGCGTTGTGGCGGGCACCTGTGGTCCCAGCTACTTGGGAGGCAGAGGCAGGAGACTCACTTGAGCCCAGGAATTTGAGGTTGCTGTGAGCTGTGATGCCACAGCACTCTATCCAGAGTGACAGCTTGAGGCTCTGTCTCAAAAAATAAATAAATGAATAAATAAATAAAAAATATAAAGAGAGAAGGGCAAAACCAATATAGGGTTGAAACCAGAAGGTACAATGTGAAGGAATTGTTTGATTTTGTAGAATGGTGTCTTTGGCTTCCTGAGGAGTCTCTTAGGTGGAATTCTAAGAGTAATTTGGGAACAGTGTCTTTGGTTTTATTTTATTTATTTATTTTTTGAGACAGTCTTACTGTGTCGCCCATGGTAGAGTTGCTGTATTGGCACAGCTCACAGCAACCTCAAACTCTTGGGCTTAAGCAGTTCTCTTGCCTCAGCCTCCCAAGTAGCTGATACTCTTCATATGCAAGCCATGTGGGACTGGCTTTATGATGACTAGGATATTCACCCACTGTTTGAATATGCCTGTTACCCAGATCATGGTTAAGGGTGCCCCTTTAATGCAGATAACTCCACATAACCTTACAGTGACACCACAAAAAAAAAAAAAAAAAAAAAGCCACTTTAGAAAGCCTGATCTACCTTGGTTCTCACCTTCTCCTCTTGGACCTTATAGATGCTAATCAAAACATTAGGTTAATTAATAAAAGAATGGTGAAAGGCTCAGGGGAGGACTTAACTCCAGGCTGGTGGACATTTTTAAAAGAAGGCAAGTAAAGAAGACATTGATGAGGTGAAACTAAAAGGAAAAACATTTCTTATTTTATTTAATTATTTATATTTTTGTAGAGACAGAGTCTCACTTTGTCGCCCTTGGTAGAGTGCTGTGGCATCACACAGCTCACAGCAACCTCCAACTCTGGGACTTAGGTGATTCCCTTACCTCAGCCTCCCAAGTAGCTGGGACTACAGGTGCCCAGCACAACGCCCAGTTATTTTTTTGTTGCAGTTTGGCAAGGGCCAGGTTTGAACCCACCACCCTCGGTATATGGGGCCAGCACCCTACCCATTGAGCCACAGGTACTACCCGGAAAAACAACATTTCTTTAGAAATGGGATGAGTAAAATAGAAATTAATGGGGTTTAGAACAAAGGTCTTCTTAACAACAGTATTAAGTGTTGGGTGGCAAGTCTCTAAACAAGTATGTTGTATTTACTTGGGTTTGGAACCCCCAACCTGTGGGATATTATGGTATCTCTAGATTTCATTGAATTAGACAATACCCTGCTGGTATTTGCTGCAGAATTTATTGCTTGCTTCATGTGTGGGGAATCCATCTTGTGAGAGTATAGTGGGAAAAACTTGAGTTTGCTTTTTCTACTCCATCACAGTTCCATGGGCAACTCCTACTGTTAAAAATATGAACTTGGCTTGGCGCCCGTAGCTCAGTGGTTAGAGCACTGGCCACATGCACCAGGGCTGGGGCTGGTGGGTTCCAACCTGGCCTAGGCCTGCTAAACAAAAGAAAGTAGCTGAACAACAACAACAAAAGTAGGTGGGTGTTGTGTTGGGTGCCATAGTCACTGTTACTCAGGAGGCTGAGGCAAGAGAATCGCTTGAGCCCAAGAGTTTGAGGTTGCTGTGAGCTATGACACCACAGTAGTCTACTAAGGGCGACATAGTGAGACTCTTTCTCAAAAAAAAAAAATCGGAGCTTGAATCCAACTGCCTTGATGTTAAGAGTATGGACAGCTCATCCTCTCCAAATCTGTTTGGTTCCCAGAGGCTGTTAGTTACCTTACTGCTGAAGAGCATAGTTGTCTACCGGGACACCTTAGGCTCTGGAGGTGGGGCATGTGTCCCCTTTTATAGTCATAGGTCTCTGGTGTGGCTTAAAGCTGTTACCAGTGGTAGAGAATGGAGCTAGAAAGAACTTCTCCTTGATACGACTTGCTCTCCAGGGTTCCTTCCAGCTCTTCAAAGTCTATAACTAAATTCTGAAATGCTGGGATTATGCATGGAAGGCAGGTTCCTGTGGGTGAGGAGACGATGCCCCCTTGGAACCTCCTCTCAAACAGAGTCAGGTTATTTATATGCAGCCAGAAACCAACAGCATTAATGAGAGGTATGAGAATGTGAGGTAAAAGATTGTTACATGATCTTTTGGAGATTTTTCTGACATTTGGTTCTTAAGAAAGAGCCCTGAAAGTAGTAATATGTATAACTAAGTCTTAGATTTAAACACCTTACATTTGAAGACGAGTGTGCCTCACCTCTAGTGAGCCTAGTGGATGGCCACACTTTGGTCTTGCTTTGTTAGTGCTAGACTAGTCTCAACAAAAAGAAGAATTTTTATGAGAGTGGTTAGGCAGTTGTGCTATATGGGAAGTTTGAGGTCTTTGGACACATTCCAATGGCTGTTAGGATTGTGTCCTGACAGTTTGATTGTGAGTTGAATGGACAATAATTAAGCATATTGGCTTTTGTTTGGATTAACATAAGATGTTAAATTGTAATATATTATCTCATATATGAATTAAAAGTTCAATACTTCATGATTACATCATGGGGAAACATATAGGTTCTTTGTCTCTCCATTCAAATATATATGTATATATTTTTACAGTTCTTTTTGAATTTTATTTTAGGCAAAAGTCAACAACTCTAGTTTAATTGGAGTGGGCTACACTCAAACTCTAAGGCCTGGTAAGTATTCTTGATCAAGTAGGATTGTTTTGACAGTATTTTAAATAAGTTTTCATTTCTTAGCTTTCTTATTTTGGAAACCTTTCAACATACAAAAGAGTTATAAGAAGAGTGCAATAAATACATACTTAACCTTTGCCACAAGTTTTTGTTCCTTTTTTATTTTGCTTTTTGCTGGGCCATTTGGAACTTGCATCTATCATGGCACATCTGTTTCTCCATCCTCTATTCATTTTCCTCTCTTGCGTCTGAAATACCTTTTATATCTTTAATTTTATCAAAATTATTTACTCATTGGTTCTGTTTGTAGTCTTTTTTTTTTTTGTAGAGACAGAGTCTCACTCTATCGCCCTCAGTAGAGTGCTGTGGAGTCACAGCTCACAGCAACCTCCAGCTCTTGGGCTTAGGCGATTCTCCTGCCTCAGCCTCCCGAGTAGCTGGGACCACAGGCGCCCACCACAGCGCCCGGCTAATTTTTGATGCTGTTCGGCCGGGGCCAGGTTTGAACCCACCACCCTCGGTATATGAGTCCGGTGCCCTACTCGCTGAGCCACATGCGCCGCCCTCTGTGTGTAGTCTTGTTTACTTTGCATAATATTTAGAACCTTGCTGTGTTCCTCAGAACAAGCAGCTCTTAAATGTCATTGTGCTCTTTATTCACTTTGGGAATCTTGTTGAAAAGCAGAATATGATCTGGAAGGTCTGGCTTTTTTATGTCTAAGGAGTTCCCAGGCCATGGCTGGTTCTTGGGCCATTTGACCCAGCAAGGTTCTAAATTACCAGGAAACCACCCCCCGCCCCCAGTAGTGTTTTCCTTCAAACTTAATTTCGATTATTTTGAAACCTAAAGAAAAGTCAAAAGAATGGTACACTGAACAATAATATACTCTTTCCCCACATTCACCAATTATAACATTTACCATATGTGTGTGTGTGTGTGTATATATATATATATATTTTTTTTTTTAGTGAGACAGAGTCTCTCACTTTGTCACCCTTGCTAGCGAGTACCATGGCGTCATGGCTCTCAGCAACCCCAAACTCTTGGTCTCAAGTGATTCTCTTGACTCAGCCTCCCAAGTAGCTGGGACTACAGGTACCCTCCATAAAGCCCGCCTATTTTTTAGAGATGAGGTTTCACTCTGGCTAGGGCTGGTCTCAAATCTGTGAGCTTAGGCAGTCCACCTGCCACGGCCTCACAGAGTGCCAGGATTATGGGCATGAGCCCCTGTGCCTGGCTTTTTTCGAATACACTTTGAAAAAATATATGTTTTGTGGACATAGACACATTAGCCCTAGCATGTCGATCATAAGACATTAACATTTTTATGCTTTGTGACTTGGTGTCTTACCTAGCACTAAAGGTGCTGCTTGTGTGGCGCTTTTCCAGCCCAGTTTTTATGTCTCAGATCTTTCCAACCATCCTCTGGTAACTGTTTGTGGTCAACTGACAGGCAGGTTCTGGGTGGTTATTGAAGAAGACTGAGACTTGTGTTTCAGGTAGGTCATGGTGGTTTGCTTTTGTTTACAGGTGTGAAGCTTACACTGTCTGCACTTGTAGATGGGAAGAGCATTAATGCCGGAGGCCACAAACTTGGGCTTGCCCTGGAGTTGGAGGCTTAATCCAGCTGAAAAGAAACCTTTGGGAATGGATATCAGAAGATTTGGCCTTAATATATTTCCATTGTGACCAGCAGGCTCTTTTCTCCCCAAGAAGGTGATCAAAACAAAGGATGATCAAACAAGAGCTGTATTTTAAATATTTAGACAGTTACTTGTTAGTTGGTTTCTAGTTGAATTGGTTATCTATCTAGTTACCAATGCTGCGGTCATGCAGTCACCTATACATTATTTAAATGTATTTAACTGTTAAATGCGCTACCCACCAATAATGAAATAGACCTTTATGAAAACTGTGCAATTGTGTGCATGTTTTTTATGTTCCTTTAAACATTGAATATTGCCAGTGAATGAGATGGATCAGTGGATGTTTTAAGATGAGGTTAAAACATTTTTGTTAAATTCAGCCATCGTTAGAATTACTTTTGGTATCCCAGAACATTACAAATTATGAATAAAACAAGTATACATATA
>CAUYON010151135.1:0-17979 GCA_963573935.1 Arctocebus calabarensis | reverse complement strand
AACCCCTCAAGCACACACTTAGTTAACCCCAAATGGATTTATGTCTTTGTTTTTCTACAAAGCAGAAATCTTTAGGCCCCAAGACATTATGTACAGACAGACATATGTCATCCTCTGATCCGTATCACCAGGGGTGGGGTTATCTGCCCCTAAGTACCTGGGCTTAATGGAAGCATACTTTACTATTTTTATGGACTTTTACCTCCGAACAAACAGTTTCTGTGTATGCTTCAGGGGGAGCCCAGCTTTCTTGCTTCTGTATTAGCAAGAGCCATTTTTAACCCATTAAAGGCTTGCCTTTGTGTGGCTTATGTAGGGTGGTCTTCTAACCCTACAGTTAGGAAAACAAAACCATGAAGAGAACATAAAGAAAAGTTCAACTGAGCTGACATCAAGAAATGTGAATTCTGTACCAGGATCCAACATGTTTATTCTGGTGGTGAAAGGAAAGTGGAATCAATGGCCAAGCTTTGGTGAGTTTCTCAAAATTGGGAGGCTGGCCCAAAGTGGGTAGTTGTTAAATTAAATTTTGCCTAAAGCTACTTCTGTATCTTGAGTCCATATATAGCAAACTATATCCTAACTTAGTATTTCAGCAAACTGTAACCTAAGAGTATATACTTGTAGCAAATAGCTGCATTTCTGTCAGTCATTCCATCGTGTTTCAAGCCAATCACAAGCTGCCACCCATCAGATAATGTCCATATGAAGCAAGGGCCTTATCACACATGTCCAAATAAGGAAAATGCCCAGCTGTAAGCAGTCCAGCTTTCTTTATGTCACTGTCTTTTTCTCCCTATGACAACTACCTGCCCACTTTGCTGGATTAAGTGCTCTAAATCTCCCCTGGCTCTGAATGCTGCCCACTTCATGAATCATTCTTTGTTCAAATAAATCCTGCTCAATTTAATTTGCCTAAAATTTTTCTTTTAAAACTATTTTTTGTAGATTTGGAATACCTGACAAACACCCTACAATGTTAACACAGGAATCAGATGCAATATAACACGTGGGAGTACTTGGGAAATTATAAAATAGTTTAGATTTATTGCATTATTAAGGAATCCAATTTTATCACCTAATTTAAACAAGGGAATTGCTATAGAAAGATTTCTCTCCTAAATTGTTAGTGTATTTTAACACAAAGAAAAGAAGATTATGCAATGAGTATTTATACTAATCAATTTGTAATTAAACTTCAATGGCAATTGATTTGAGATGAACAATGTAATATCTTAATATAATGATAAATAGCTGAAATTACCAATAAATAATTACTTGAAAGACTTTCTTTTTCTACATAATTTTTTTCTACATATGCAACAGGAAGAAATAAAATGGTAGCTTGACTTTCTATAGAATTATAGAAATATTTATACACAGATTTCTGAAAATTATTTCATATTCCAAGTTGCCTGTTTAATTCCCATGAGAATAGAAGTCTCTAGTAGTATAGATGAGCAAGGAAGCAAACCAATCTCTACACATTTACCATGACTTGGGTGCGACTAGCACTCTGCTCTACCCTGCCCATTGCTTCTTCCCCTGGGGATCATTAACACATGAGCTCTTTTTGATGATAATGTTCAATTACCACTCACTCCAGAAATAGTTAGAAATTTCCAGCCTCAATATCAATTGAAATACACATCCTAGAAGCATACATTCTTTTGAAGTCTAATTGAGAAAAGTGATCTGAAGCTTCTGAAAAGTCATATTGTTGAGGTAAATTTTGTAACAAAGACTTGGAAGCCAAACTTGTGTCCCCATTGGCCTTTCACTGTGGCTTGCTATCCTTGGGGGCCAGGCCAACAGTCTCGGGAACCCAGTAGCATTGAGCTCTGTCCTATTGTGCCAGCTCGGCCTTAAATTTCTCCTGAGATTGAGTTCTAGGCAAATAGCTGTCCTCGTTAGATTTCAACAACATATTATCCATGTGACCAACACAGTTTATAATCAAACACAAGTATACAGAACAATATTATATTGAAATTATAATCAAATCCTATCATATCTCTTTGTGATATATATCTTTTTGTGCCATTATATACTGTGGAATTCTTATGTCAAAGACATTTTAATATCTGGTGCAAAGCTGATGCCATTGTCTCTGAGTCTTATACTTTCTGTGTAATAAAAACTTATCTTTTTACTTGTAATGATCTTAATACCAAGTGTCTACTTCAAAGTGGCTTCCTATTAATGTATTAATCTGTATGTTTATGGCAGATGAATACATTTGTCATGAACTTTTTATGAAAAGCAAAATTGACTTTCACCATATAATACACAAAGCAACTATAGTATACTAGGAAAATATCTTGAAGTTTCTTCCATCTCAGTTGTCAGGGTTTTTAATAAAACATTGTCTCCCACAGGGGACAGAGAGGGTGAGCCAAGGTAGGATAGTCGCAGGCAGATGTATTGGACAATTCTGAAATGTATTAGCTGATAATGGAATGAAACGCAAATGTAACCATGGGCTAATGTTAAAATAGAATATAACAGGTGTAGTAAATGCTTATTTGATGCTTTTTTATGAACTAGTATTTGTGCAAAGCATTTATTCAATATATACCTCATATGACCTTGCTCATTTTACATTTGGCAATCTTGAGACAAAGTAAGGTTAATTTACTTGCCCAAAGTCACAAGGTCATGGGGTTCAGATTCAAATATTTGCTATTAATCACTAGTTTATACTGATTCTTAAATAGGAACAAAAAATTTTGAATTATATAATTAAACAATAAAATCTCTTTAATTTGCACCCTGAATTCAATCATTTATCAACCTTGACCTTGGAGGTGGGTCAGTAGGGCAGGAAGTAGTGTGACATATGCTTTACTATAGCACAGATGTGATAATCAGATCATCAAAGAAGGTGATATTGATGAAAACCAGGAAAATTGTATTTGTCTTAGTTACTTTCAGTAAGAGAATATCAATCTGTCTTGCAAAATTGTACAGGTTGTATAGCTATATAAATTATGCTTGTTATTAATAATTTGAAAATTTGGTCCCAATTTTTAAAACAATTATGCATTTGAGATTATAATAATTTATAATATGTGATTCAAATTATATGTGTGTGTATATATGTATATTATCTCTAGCTTAACTGTGTATTAAACCACAGGTACTTCATGGAAGAGAGTGAATCTTGTTCTAATCATATTTTTAGTTTCTATTCAAGTACCACTAAAAAGAGATCTGTGAGGTAAGTGAACTCAGCTCATAGCTAACATAAAGACTCATGAGCTTGTTAGCAGAACCTGTAATAAAGATACTTCTCAGCTGACGATATGGTTGCATACCAATAAACCCATCATAAGTTGAAAATATCATAAATCAATAATGCACTAGACTGTTTATTGCAGCTCAGTTTATATTTACAAATGCCCACCAACCCAGGAATGGATTAACAAACTGTGGTATATGTATACCATGGAATACTGTACAGCCACCAAAAAGGATGGTGACCTTACATCTTTTATATTAATTTGGATGGAGTTGAAATACATTCTTCTTGGTAAAGTATGACAGGAATGGAGAAGCAAGAATCCAATGTACTTAATTCTGATATAAGACAATTGATGCTAGTACCTGGTGGGGGGTGGGGGAATAGGGAAGCAGAGAGAATAAAAGAGAGGGGGGGTGTGGGGCCATGGGGCGTGACACTCTTCTTAGGGGTGGGACACTGTTAATACAGATACTTCACTCAGCAAACACAAGCACTGTAACCAGATTCATTGTACTCTCAATGATTTCCCAGCAAATAATGAAAAAGAATGCAGTTAATGCAGCTAATCTATCAAACATCACAGCTTAGCTTTGTTTAACTTAAATGCACTCTGAGTGCTTACATTAGCCCACAGCTGAGCAAAATTATCTGGCAACACAGTGCCCACTAATACATTTATTGTTTGACCTTATGACCCACTGGCTGAATGGGAGCTGAATATTTGCTGAACAATGCTGGCCCCAGAAAAGACTAAAATTCAAAATTCAAAATATGGTTTCTCCTGAATGTGTATCCCTTTAGCACCACTGTAAAATCAAAATATCCTAATTCTAATCATTGTTAGCTGGGGCCAGATTTCTGCAGTAGACCTTTCAGTTTTGTAAAAACCTTAGTGGGAGGATATGTAAGAATAATATATGTTTCAGATTCAACTTTGAAAATATAGAGATCATTCTCCTAATGTTCAAACTTAAGTGAATCATTTGTGGTGTCTTCCTCACATCATTAAGTGAAAATAAATTTTAAAATAGCAAAATAGACCATTACAAAAGCAGACAAGTTAAGATACTTAGTGAAGTCTGTGCACCAAGTATTTTGAAAGTGAGAGTACATAAAAGGGGTAAACACTGAGCAGTCAGGCGCCCCACCGTGGATAGATCATCATATTTCATGCAGAGAACTTTTAAGTAGGACAAAATTAAGGTAAATCATGTAAGTTTTGTGGTTTCTCCAAAGCTTAAAAATAGCGTGTAACTTTTTTTTTAAATTTATTGTTGGAGATTCTTTGAGGGTACAAGAAACCATGCTAATCTTCTCTGTACTGTTCCAATTTTAATATATTTGCTACCAAAGTGAGCATGAGTTTGTGTAATTTAATTCAAACATTTGCTGTATATTTTGTATATTTTGTTTTCATTATCATTTAAATTGTGTCCTAACTTACTTCTTCTATAATCCAAAACAAATGACATATTGTTTAAGTTCTAGATAGCTTAGTGTTAGTGAGTTCTAATTCAATTCCATTTGTTAAGGTTTTGTGTAACTTTTTAATAACCAAGAAATACTTCTCATTGCAGAATGGTGGCTAAAATAAGCACACACCTCATTAAGACCAGATTGATACAGTAGAAAGCGGTGACCATTGCCAAAGAAAACTGATGAAGAAGTAAATAAAAAAGATGTTTGCTAAATAAATTATGTTTTAAGAAAATCTAAGAAAAAAATTTAAACTACAAAAATGTACCATTTGAAGATACTTACAATAAATTCACAGTAGTCCTTCTCAGTGAATTGTAGTAAACTTTTGACAAAATGGCTCTACTACAAGACAAAATTATAATTCAGTCTGAATAAAATAAGGCCTTTTTCTAAACTAAAGTGTTGTCTAAAATAGTTATTTAGGAAAGCAAGCAAAAAGGAGAAGAGTCAGGACATATAACAACTCTCAAATATGCTCATGTTGTGTCTAACTGGAGATTCTGCACATGATGTTTAAGTTGAAGTCTTTCTTGGTGTATCAGATCAAAACCCCACAGCCAGTGAGCTGTCTTCACGCTACCCACTGCTACCTCATCACTACTGCCCATGGGAGACTTAAATTTTTGTGTCAACTTGACCAGCCAGGAGGGTATTAGGAAACCCTCCTAATAAAAAGGGTTTATCAGGGCAGCGCCTGTGGCTCAAAGGAGTAGGGCGCCGGCCTCATATGCTTGAGGTGGCAGGTTCAAACCCAGCCCCGGCCAAAAACCACAAAGAAAAAAAAAGGGGGGGATTTATTAGAACCAAATCAAAGGTTCTTTCTGGACATGTCTGTGAGGATGTTTTTGGAAGAGACAAATATTTGAATCAGTGCCCTCCACAAAGTAGACCTCTGAACCCAGTGTGGGCAGGCCTCGTCCAGTCTGCTGGGTACCCAAATAGAAGAAAAGACACAAAAGAAGAAATCTATCCCCTTTGCCTGCTTCAGTGGTTGAGCTTGGACATTTCATTTCATCTTCTCGGGCTCTCAGGATGGAATGTACACCATAAGCTCCCCTGGTTTTAAGAAATTCGGAGACCGGCTGAATTATATCACTGGTACTGAATTATACCATTGGCTTTCCTTGTCTGCAACTCTCAGAAGGTGGATCCTGGTACTTCTCAGTCTCCATAATTATTTCATTCTAAATCAATCTATAATTTATCAATCTATTGATCTTCATCACTCTTCATTTATTATATGTTACATATTACTCATTATATAGTATATGTTACATGTTATATACTATATATTATATTATATATTCACATATGTATATATTATCTTACAGAACCAGTAGGAGAATATAAATGTGTATATATGTATTACATATTATAAATATATTTAATTTATATATATATTATATATAAATTGTATATACAAATTATATATAACATATATTCTATATATTATATGTGTCTATATGTTATAGACAATATAAATGTTTATATGTATCTATGCTATAGATACATATATAATATATATAAATATAATATATATAAACACATTTATATATTCACCTACTGATTATGTTTCTCTGGGGAATGCTGACTAAGATTGGTTTGGGATTTTGGTAACAAGACTGGTTCTAGAGAAACAGAATTTTTTTTTTCTTTTGAGACAGAGTCTCACTATGTTGCCCTTGGTAGAGTGCTGTGGCATCATAGCTCACAGCAACCTCAAACTCCTGAGCTTAAGAGATTCTCCTGCTTCAGCCTCCTGAGTAGCTGGGACTACAGGCACCTCCCACAACGCCCGGCTATTTTTTGGTTTCAGCTGTCATTGTTGTTTAGCAGGCACAGACTGGGCTCAAACCCACCAGCCTCTGTGTGCATGGCCGGTGCCCTACTCACTGAGCTGTGGGCGCCAAGGCAAGAAGCAAAGTTTTAGGAATGAATTTTCTTAATTGGTTCTGGAGTTTCCTGCATTGGCTCTCCTATCTGATTAGATTTAAAGAGGCTAGTGACTATTTCAAGTAGTAAAGAACTCACTGATGGTCTCTGGCATAAGCTACTTATAAAGATACTTAATATATTTGCATTAAATGCACCTGACACTGACTCATAAGCAGCAAAGAGGGAGAGATGCAGCAGTTGTCTCTCTGTATCTCTGTTTCCCATTTGCCGATTCAACCAACCACAAATGGAAAATATTTTTTGAAAGGAAAAAAAAAACACTAAAAATAATACAAATTAAAAATAGTAGAGTATAATACCTATTTGAATAGGATGTGTAGTAGCTAGATAGTTTAGAGATAGTTTAAAGTATATAGAAAGACATGCGTGTGTGTGTGTTACATCCAAATACTATGCCATTTTATATAAGGGACTGAGCATCCACAGATAATTGACTCCACTAAATTCTAGCCATGGAAGATGTTAGTATTTAACCATTTCTATAACCATTCAGCCCAATTCTCAAAGCCTATCCTTGGATATATAAAATACAGCTATAATGATTATACAGAGAATAGAAGTTGAAAGCTAAATTCATTTAGTTCTAGGTTCTTATCATGTATTTTACTGAAGAAGGCACTGAGGCAAAAAAAAAAGAATAGTAAGTGACTAATTCCAGTTCACACGAATATAAGCACCACAGATAAAAATGGAATCCAGTGTAGTTGATGCTCTAGTGCCCTGAATACAGTAATCAGTTCCTGGGGACATCTTATCTAATTGAAGAGAAAGAATATTGAACTCATAACAATTATTGTTACTTTTAGGAAATATTTAGCATTGCAGTACTTTTGAAGTCATTGGTGTGGGAGATAATTGAGATCCGTACATAGCTACGCTTTGAGAACACTCAGATAAGAAGGCATTAGCATTTCCAGCTATGCAGCCTCAGATAACAAGGTTAACTCAGTTTCACAATGCAGTGGCCACTTGAGACCATGAAAGACAGCGAGACAATGAATTTGTCAAAAGGCTGATCAGAGAAGTGTGCTTGTACCTTAATGTTTTGACAACATATTATACATATAAATAAGGCAGCGCCTTCTCAGCTACATATATATACATATTTGGGTGAATTTACAGTTGTCTAGGGAAGAATGCTGGGTGATATTTTCACAAATAAATGGTAGCATATAACTGTTAGTTTAGCATTAAAGATTTTAAAGATATTTGTGGGTAACTCAGAATAACAAGGTGCTCTCATGCTAAAATAATTACTTCAAACCTGTGTTCCTTTTGGGATAGCTATTGATAGCTTGCTTCTGACAAGATTACCACATTTTTCGATATGATATAGTTTGTGTCATTCAGGTAGTGCTTGAAATAGATGCATACAAAAGTATATCTTTACTTGGTGATGTACTGAATTGACTTCCTGAGAGTTTCAATTCGAGCAGCATTTCAGAATAAAATATTATTACAAAGTAACATGTGTCCATTAATAGTATAAAAAAGATACCATAAATGTAAAAGTTTAAAAAAGAAAAGAAAAATGGCCCTCCCTCCGTTCATCTCACATCTTAGTGGTCATCACAGGCAAATACTTCGTATCTTTCTGGACTTCGTGCCATTCTATTCCTCCTACAGTTTTGCATAAATGGTCTAGACACTGGACTGCAACTTGTTTTGTTTTATTTGGGGTGGGGTGGAGTGTGTGTGTGTTTCAGTCAAGACATCTTTGGAACATATGTTAGTGTATGTTCATGTAGAAATCTTCCATTTTCTTTAAAGATAATTATGACACTTAACTTCAGATTTACTCTTTTAATATTGATACTTGGCCACTGATTACTTTCATTTTGTTGTTATTTATGTAGTATCAGTGTGGAAAAATCTTTTAGTTCAACTGGAATTGCTTCGATTCTGCAACAGTATCAAGGCATAAAATTAGAAGGACACATATATTAACACCTTGTTTACAGTGCAATCACCAGAGGAATGTCAGGTGAATGTCAACTTACAATGAACTTTCAAGATGATTTGAAAGAAAAGACATCTAATCTGAAATCTAAAAGACTAAGGCTCTTGGCTCTGTCATTAAATTTTCTTTGTGAGCTTAGACCTTGATTATTGCATGTGTAAAATTAAGGTATTGGATTAGATGATCTCTAAAATGACATTATTCTATGAATGTGTTTCACATAGTGAATCATTGTCTTTTTTTTTCTCTTTTAGAAGTAATTCTTTTTCAGATAGATTTCTGTAGTGCAAGATTGCAAGATTGCATATAATTTTCTTTGCTGAGACACTTTGTTGAGCCAGGATAGAATATTACTTACCCAAATACATAAATTTATTCAAAAATACATATGTAATAGATATTTAGATTCATTATCTTTAAGTTCAAAATTCTCTTACAGTTTGAAATTGATAAAAGCTGTTGAGTTACTGGAGTATATTTGTAAACCTAACTCTTTCTAGAAATAATGTAAGTAAAACTTATCAAAAACAGTACTAAATCTTGTCAAAGCCAAACTTTGCTCACAGAGCCTTCTCCACTGTCTGTACATAGAGTACAATGGTTAATGTGGCATTAACTTTGTTATTTTTTTCTTTTTAGAGACAGTCTCACTTTGTCACCCTTGGTAGAGGGCTGTGGTGTCACAGCTCACAGCAACCTCCAGCTCCTGGGTTTAGGCGATTCTCTCGCCTCAGCCTCCTGAGTAAGTGGGACTACAGGCACCTGCCACAACCCTTGGCTATTTTTTGTTGCAGTTTGGCCGTGGCTGGGTTTGAACCTGCCACTCTTGGTATATGGGGCCAGCTCCCTACTCACTGAGCCACAGGCGCCACCTGGCGTTAACATTATGACCAGCACATGCTCCCTTTGGCATCAGTGTCCACCTTGTTTGTAAGTGTGATACACTTCTGAATTAGGAAAGGTGCTGTATTATATAAATTGATTATAAAGGAGCCAGCATTATTCCTTCTCTCCATATTCATCTACATTTATTCCATTATTTATCTACAAAAAATCTGGTCAAAGTATCAGCACAAGGACAGTATGATATAAAAATATAAACTATCAATTGTTCTCTTAGTTACAGGGAAGATTTCTAGGCATCGCTTCAAAATATTCCAGAATCTGTATAATTTTTTTTTTTTTTATATTACGAGTCTTGGGACTCTGTGAAGGTCTCCATTGGACAAAGGCAGGGGAGATGTGTTTGTCTGCTGTTGTGATTACTTATCCAGCCATGTCCTGTGCCAGCTGCTAATTCCCAGGAGTCAGGAATCAACTCACTCATCTATTCCAGATACATTAGCCAAGAGATGGATGGTGAAAAAAGAATGATTAAGACCACATCTTGGGAAAGATGATAGAACTGGTTTGATGATAATAGTCCTGATTTTTGAATAAATTGATATAATCTTAAAAACATGGAAATCAAGCTAGTCCTACATGCAGAGCACGTCAGTAAGCAGTGTTGTTAGGAAAAATTTGAATAGGATATTATTTAGCTACAAAAGATTATAGTCAAGCACGTCTAATAAAGCTTGTATTCGTAGTGACAATGTAACAGCATTTTGTAAGTCTTTATAAAAAGCACTTAAAGAAATAATTTCCAACAGAGAGGTGAAGTCTATGGATGTCATATTTTGTCACATGCCTGTAATTTAAGACATTGTATAAGAAAGTGTGTTTTAAATAATTTTACGGAAAAAAGAACTTAAGCATCCCCTGTATTTAGGTTATAATGCATTTGTTTTTATTTCTTTTGCTGCATTCCATCAGTATAAGAACATCTTTGTACATTAGCAAAATGAATAAAAGCTTTATAGAAATCATTTTTTCATTAAAAAAACTGTCACTGAAAACCATCAGTACCTTACCCCTCAAATTGTGAAAATAAGATAACTGAGGATGGTTATTTATATCTAGTTATTCCATTGTAATATTAAATGGAGTATGCCTGTACATATCATCATCTTTATCTGCCAGAAATACTATTATTCATTTTATTTTATTTTATTAATTTTTTTTTTTTGCAGTTTTTGGGTGGGGCCAGGTTTGAACCTGCCACCTCCAGGGCCGGCGCCCTACTCCTTTGAGCCCCAGGTGCCCCCCTATTCATTTATTTTTGTTCTGTATATTAAAGCATATGAAAATGTAATTGCCACTTGGATTCAGAAATTTGATTTTTTCTATAAATAGATCTAAGTTTGGCTTTGAGATTCACACTATGCTCGTGTTAGTGCATATCCCATTGCTTCAAATATGGATTATTTTAAAAGTCAGAGAAGAATATTTATCTAGATGTCTAGATCTAAACCAGAATCTACATACATATCCAGATCTATAGATGCATGTCATCAATAGATGTATGCCATATCTAGACAAAGATATAGAAATAGATCAATTGTTTTTAAGAGTAAATGATCTGTTCTTACTTTTATTACCCCCCAGAAGCACAAGAGAACCACCTCTAGAGAAAAATCAAAAGTGTAATACCTAGCAGTGTATATTCTTTCAAGTCAAGAAAAATGAACACGAAGACAAGGTGTAACTCAATGTCCCTACAAAGAAGCAGATAATAGACATAGACTAAGAAATAGAGTTTTCAGACATGAGTTTTAGAATAAGCATAACCAATATGTTCAAAGAATTAAATGGGATGATGGAGAATCTTGCACAGCTTAGAAAAAAAGGACATGACATAATCCAATGGAAAGTCTTGACACAAAAGTACAGTAACAAGTGTTTACTAGTCATTCAAAATATGAGGATTTTGTTTTATGAAATAACAACATAATAAATATAGCTTGAGGAAAATATGAGAAACAACAAACCATCAATGTAACCTGGCCCTTTGTACCCTCAGTGATTCCCCAACAATAAAAAAACCCCCAACAAACCATGAGAATTTTTACAGTTTGTAACTAGAGTGTTTACATGAGAATCAAGCCCACTAGTTTTAAATAAAAGATGCTATCAGGAAGCGAGGGCTATTTTACAGTGATAATGTAGTCAGTTCATGTCAAAGATATGAAAAGTCCTAAACATACAAAAAATAACTGAACAGTAGAATCTAACAGACCTGAGAAGGGAAATAAATACACAATTATATTTGGAAGCTTTTAATACTTGCTCATAGTCGATAAAACTGGTAGGTAAAAAGAAAACAAAAACAAGCAAGCATACACAAAACTGAAAAATGCCAACAAATGACATGTGTGCACCTGTTGAACTCTCCAGGAAACATGTGCACACAGCAGAGCAGCTGTTCTCTCCAAGGGCATGTGGACTGTTCACAATGGTAGGTCAAATGTTCAATAGATGCATATTAAACATGTAAAATGCCAGTATCATACCGAGTACATTACCTTAGTACAATATACTTGATTAATTACATTAATACATTAAAAAAATATTACATATTTGGAATTTTATTCAAAAATAGCAACCATTCTAAATAAGCCCCATGTAAAAACATAAATAATGATGAAAATTATAACTTTCTATGATTGAATAATAAATGGAGCACTGCATAGCAAAAATAAATAGAGATAAAGATAGGCCTTGACTTTGGTTGATTGCTTTACACTTTACATAAGAATGCAAAAACATCTAAAAGCAATTACTTAATCTTCCACAGTTAACCAGTGAAAAAGAAAAAATATAGAATAAGTAGTAGTTTCTATATAATAAAAATGACAGTAGAAAATATTAAAACAACAAATAGATAATAAGAATCTAACAAGAATATTAAGAATTAAAAAATGAGAAAACAAAACTAACTGATACTAGGAATGAAGTTAGACAATAATTAAGAATTCAGACTGCCATTAATAGAATAATAAAAGAATATTATGAAAGAAACCTGTGCCAATAACTCTTAAGATGCAGACAAAATCAATTCCTTGAAAAAGTTAACTAAAATCGACTCACAAAATAAAGAAAAAATTGTATATTCTTAAGTCTATTTAAAGTATTAAAATCAAAATTAAAAGAAAAAACTCTTCCTATAAAAACACTTTCAGGACCCTATGGTTTTATTGGAGATTTCTTTCAATTATTTAAAGAGAAAATAAAACCAATTCTACAGGAAAAATTTCTGAAACTAGATGGTTTTTCCATACCACTTTTTGAAATAAGTATTACTCTATAAATATTCATATGCAGTAACACCAGAAAAAGAAAAACCATAGATCTATATTTTCTATTTTTTCATAAACATAATCATAAAAATCTTTAACAAGATTATAAGCAAACTGATTCCAGCTATATGTCAAAATATTCATTACAAAACATTTCAAAGTAGTCTCTGTGTTAGTCAACCTCTTTGTAAAATTTTGTAATGAATACCTTGTAAATAAAGATACATTTAACAATAATTTCCCATTTTCCCTATGTATGGTGACTTCAAGGTGACTTTTGGGACACTCTCTATATAGATAAAATATACTCCTATTTTTGTGGTAAATGTGGCTAACTCACAGAGCCTTGAATATAAAAAGATAATAAAATGAATATTGCAGGGTTGTTAGGAGAGTAGATAAAAAGAGGGAGGGATGGAATTGAAATGAAACCAGAGCCAGATGACATTATCAACAAATGAGGCTGAATAGAGCACTCAGATGTACGTGTTCAGCTAAAACTAAATAGTCAACCTCAAAGTCATGTTCCCAACTTTAAATGCTACTTAGTGAGACGAGGTGGGTCGAAGACAGAATTTTTGTGAACTCCGTCAACTATACTTCTCCTCTATGACATTCAGCTCAACCATTTTAGACCTTGGAGTTGTTCCTCTCTACCCTTTCTACCCTTAGAATCTGCTGAAAGAAGGCAAACTTCTACCCCAAAGCCATCATTTCCAATGTCTCTTTGATCTCAGCTGCCTCCTCCTGGACACCAGCTGAACACCAGAATCCCATTATGGATAAATTAAGGGGGACAGTCTCCATGCTTTGCACCCATGCTCCTTGGTAAGTATGCATTGGCTGTTCTTTGTTTTGATTTTTGGGTACGGAAACCTAGGAATGGCTTTGGCTGCTTTAACAGGTCTTTTTTTTTTTTTCTTTCTCATCATTTAGTTTTATTTCTAAAAGAACTTTCAGGTCTTTGTCTAAAAGAACTTTCAGGTCTTTGATATCATCAAACAAAAAGTGCTTTTTTCCGGCCCTGGCCAGTAAATCCCCTAGCGACGGTGCAGCCCTGTGCCCCGAACCTGCAGGGCTTCCACAGGTCCACCTTCTCCCAGGAACTCTGCCTGCAACCGCCAGGCCTCTGCAGACCCACCCCTGGCCAGGAACTCCCCTGGCAACTGCATGGGCCTCCATCTGGCACCCCAGGGCCCCTGCAGGTCTGCCCCTGGCCAATAAATCCCCTGGCGACTGTGCGGCCCTGTGCCCCAAGCCTGCAGGGCTTTGGCAGGCCCACCTTCTGCCAGGAACTCTGCCTCCAATCGCCAGGCCTCTGCAGGTCCACCCAGGGCCAGGAACTCCCCCAGCTACTGTGCAGGCCTCTGCCTGACACCACCTGGCACTTGCAGGGCCCCTGCAGGCCATTCCCTGGCCAGTAAGTCCCCTGGATACCATGCGGCCCCACTCCCAAGCCTGCAGGGCTTCTGCAGGACCACCTTCTGCCAGGGACTCTGCCTGCAACCCTCAGGCCTCCACAGGTCTGCCCCCAGCCAGGAACTCCCCTGGAGACCACCTGGTCTGCCACCTTGCACCTGCAGGGCCCCCACAAGTCCGCCGCTGGCCAGTAAATCCCCGGGGGGTCCATGCCCCATGCCTCCAGGGCTTCCTCAGGACTGCCTTCTAACAGGGACTCTGCCCACAATTGCCAGGCACCCACCAGTCCGCTCACAGCCAGGGATAATCCAGGCAACTGCGCGGGCCTCCACCTGGCACCCATGGGGCCTCTGCAGGCCAGCCTTCTGCCAGGGACTCCACTGGCAACTACCAGGCCTCTGCAGGCCTGCCCCCAGCCAGGAACTCCCCTGGCAACTGCTTGGCCCTGCACCCCGCACTTGTCAGGCTTCTGTAGGTCTGCCTTCTGCCAGGGTCTCCACCTGAGACAGCCAGGCCTCTGGCCAGGGACACTCTGGTCGACTGTGCAGGCTCCCGCCTGGCACCCAAGGGGCCTCTGAAGGCCAGCCTTCTGCCAGGGACTCTGCTGGCGACCACCAGACCACTCTGCAGGCCCAATGTGGGCCAAAAGCTTTCCAGACAACTGTGCGGCTCTACGCCCACCACTTGAAGGGCTTCCACAGTCCCACCTTCTATCAGGGACTCCACCAGCAACTGCCAGGACCCTGCAAGCCTGCCCTTGGCCAGAGATTCTGCTGGTGACTGTGCGGGCCTGCAGGCCCAACTCCGACAAGGAACTCCCCTGGCAACCATGCGGACCTGCGCCACACACTTGCTGACCCCACAGTCCCCTTGCACGTGACTGTCAGGGCCCTGCAAGCCTGCCCCTGGCCAGGAACTCCCCCAGCAACCACGTGCCCCCTGGCCCAGAGCCTGCAGAGCCTCCACAAGCTGGCCCTCTGCCAGGGACTCCGCTGGTGACTGCCAGGCCTCTGTAAGTCCACCCTCAGCCAGGAACTCCCCTGGTGATCACACGGCCCTACGTGTGGCACTCCCAGAACTGTGTGCACCATGCCCCGCCATGCTACTGGATCCAGGGGTGCCACACTCTGGGGCTGCTCCTGCAGCCAAAACTCCCTGGCTGGGGTAGTCCCAGAAAATCTACACAGAGTCACTCACTACAAAGTTCCAGCAATAATAGAGTGGTCCCGCCAGGGTCTAATCTTTGAGAGACACCTTCCCAACTCTGAGGACCGCCAGACACAATGGTGAAAAACAATCATGGGGCAAAATCAATGGAAAAACTCTGGCAATATGAATAATCATAGTACACCAATTCCTCCAAAGAACAACAAGGTAGGCACAGCACAAGATCTCTTGCATAGGCAAATGGCTGAGATGTCTGAAATCAAATTAAGAATCAGGATTGCAAATAAGATCAGCAGAATGGAGGAAAAGATGAAATTGGAATTTCAAGCAGTAATTCAAAAGATGACCCAAAAGATGTCTCAATAATTCAATGAATTCAAAGACAAAATGACAAAAGATTTTGACACATTCAGACAAGAAGATGCAGCCCTTAAAGATCTGAGAAATTCAGGAGAATCCCTCCGTAACAGAATGGTGCAAGCAGAAGAAAGGATTTCTGACATGGAAGACAAGGCTTTCGAATGCTCTCAAACCTCCAAAGAGCAAGAGAAATGGAAGGCAAAAACAGATCACTCTCTCAGAGAGCTCTGCAATAACTTGAAGAAAACCAATATTTGCCTCATAGGGATCCCTGAAAGCGATGAAGCGGTTTCACAAGGCACAAACTCTCTTATTCATGAGATTATCAAAGAGAACTTTCCAGACATGCCAAGTGATACTGAAATTCAGATAGCAGACAGTTTCAGAACCCCAGGATGACTCAACCCGAATAAGACATCCCCCAGGCACATCATAATTAATTTCACTGAAGTTAATATGAAGGAGAAAATTTTGAAAGCAACCAGACGCAAGAAATCGCTAACCTACAAGGGGAAGAGTATTAGAATAACTTCAGATCTATCTGATCAAACCTTTCAAGCTAGAAGAGAATGGTCATTGACTTTTAATCTCCTAAAACAAAAATAACTTTCAACACAGGATCCTATATCCAGCCAAACTGAGTTTCATTTATGATGGAGAAATTAAATACTTTAATGACATCCACATGTTGAAGAAATTTGCTATAACCAAACCAGCTCTCCAGGATATTCTCAGATATATCCTCCATAATGACCAGCATAATTTTCCAATGCAAAAGTAAACTCATCCAGAAATTTTTATCAAATTCGAACTTCCACAGTGATGAAAAAGTCCACTAGATTTTCTAAAGATTTATCATTACTTTCAATTAATGTGAATGGTTTAAACTGTCCTCTAAAGAGGCATAGGTTGGATGACTGGATACAATAACTCTGGCCAGATATCTGCTGCATACAAGAATCTCATCTTACCTCAAAAGAAAAATTTAGACTCAAGGTGAAGGGATGGTCATCTATATTCCACAGAAATGGAAAACAGAAAAAAGCAGGTGTTGCACTCTTATTTGCAGATGCAATAGGCTTTAAACCAACCAAAGTAAGGAAGGATAGAGACAGACATTTCATATTTGTTAAAAGTACTACTCAATATGATGAGATTTCAATTATTAATATTTATGCACCCAACCATTTTGCACCTCAATTTATAAGAAAAACTCTAATAGACATGAGTAACTTGATTTCGTCCAGCTCTATAGTAGTTGGAGATTTTAATACTCCTTTAGCAGTGTTGGAGAGAGATCCTCTAAGAAGAAGCTAAGTAAAGAAATTTTAGATTTAAACTTAACCATTCAACATCTGGATTTAATAGACATCTAAAGAACATTTCACCCTAATAAAATTGAATACACATTCTTCTCATCAGACCACGGAACATACTCCAAAATTGATCACATCTTAGGTCACAAGTCTAACCTCAGCAAATTTAAAAGAATAGAAATTATTCCTTGCATCTTCTTGGACCACCATGGAATAAAAATTGAACTCAACAATAACAGGAATCTGTAAACTCATACAAAAAACATGGAAGCTAAATAACCTTATGCTGAAGGATAGATGGGTCATAGATGAGATTAAAAAGGAAATTACCAAATTTTTGGAACAAAATGACAATGAAGACACAAATTATCAGAATGTCTGGGATACTGCAAAGGCAGTCCTAAGAGGGATATTTATAGCACTGCAAGCTTTCCTCAAGAAAACAGAAAGGGAGGAAGTTAACAACTTAATGCGACATCTCAAACAACTGGAGAAGGAAGAACATCCCAACCCCAAACACAGCAGAAGAAAAGAAATAACCAAAATTAGAGCAGAATTAAATGAAATTGAAAACAAACAAATTATAGAACAGATCAATAAATCAAAAAGTTGTTTTTTTGAAAAGGTCAATAAGATAGATGAACCTTTCACTAACTTAACCAGGAAAAGAAGAGTAAAGTCTCTAATTTCTTCAATCAGAAATGGTAAAGACAAAATAACAACAGACCCCTCAGAAATCCTAAAAATCCTCAATGAATACTACAAGAAACTGTACTCTCAGAAATATGAAAATCTGAAGGAAATTGACCAATACTTGGAAGCATGCCACCTACCAAGACTTAGCCAGAACCAAGTGGAAATGTTGAACAGGCCTATATCAAGTTCTGAAATAGCATCAAC
>CAUYON010151134.1:0-45675 GCA_963573935.1 Arctocebus calabarensis | reverse complement strand
ATCACACTTATGGTGCATCTTAGAAGGGAAGGTGAAACCTACTGAATGCAGAACACAAATGTTTTCACATAATAAACGAGAAAATCTCATGAAGATTATGTTGAACAGTTGGATGAAAATATTTCAGATTGTATATGAAGCCCACACACTGTATCCCATGATTGCACTAATGTCCACAGCTATGATTTAATAAATAAATAAAATAAAATATTCTTCTTGGTAAAAAATAAAATAAAAAAGAATAATTTAGTATGATCTATTTTAATATCCTTTTATTAGATAACTGATCAAAAATATAAAGTATAACAAACACTAAAAAACAGAATCAAAGTTTAAAAAGGGGGAGAATGGGAAAAGAACATATCTAAAATGGTGCCTGATGAAAGTTAAAATTACACGTATGCCCCAAATTAAGCATAGGCAGCTGCCATCAATGGACTCAGAAGCAGTTAACAATGGTTTAAATTTTTCTAAGCTAAACAATAACTTTTTCAAGAAAAGATTCCAAAGAAACCATAGATAGATAGATAGATGGCTATAGATAGATATATAGATATTGACTACATACATATTATATATATATAGTAACACTAAGGGTGAGATAACTTGGGTTGAAATAAGTGGAAGAGGCCAATAGCCACAAATTTTTAGGTTCTTGACACTTCTTCCTAAGAAAAAAACTCTATGGGATCTCTAGAGTATTGCGGAGCCCAGTATAGAAAATCTCCCTGGATAGAGACAAATGCAGTGGATGTTTGTTGTTTCTTAGCTAGTATTGTCTCATCTGTTGAACAGCCTGGATTTCCTCTGGATGGGCATATGCTCCCAAACTCTCAGTTCCCATGGTTTGAAGGAGTTGGCATCACTCTCAGATCCAGGGTCTTTGTTCTAATTAGCTCAGTTCATAGTGTATCCTCCTAACTCACCCACAATGATTGGTTAATGAGCATATATCCTAATTCTGTCCAATCAAAGTTGGACCTATGACATTTGTTCCAGCTTTGCTGGGAAGACACCCTCATTCCTCTCTTGGACACAAAGCGAAGAGGAAATGAAGGAAAGATCTGTTATAGCCATCTGGCTACTACTGCGACAGAGCCTATCTGTCAATGAATTCAGCTCATAGAAGAAGGCCAGGATGAGTCAAGTCAAGAACAGAGATAGAGCAAATTGGATTTTGGTCATGCTTCTGAGCACTAGAAGCCAGATTACTCTTTCCTTTTCAGGAGTGTTAGACCTTTCTGCTTATTTCACTAGAAAAAGAAATCATTTGCTGCCAGAAATATTCTTAAATGTTGCAGTAACTATCATAGAAAGTCAGATAACTTAATGTTGAATAGAGGAATCAACAAACTGCTACGAGGGAGCAAAAGAAGGAACTATGATTTCTTTATTTGGTGATGGAGAGTAGGATTGTAGATTCCTAGCCCTAGAATGATGGTTAATAGAATGTTAAAGGCAGAAAAAAAGAGAGGAGGCTATTTAGCAGATGTTGACATTAATAGGGGAGAGCACAGAATGTTTAATACTTTCAATGTCTGGAATTTAAGGTGTGGCATAAGACTAGGAGTCTATGATGTACGTGCTACCTGTAATGAACTTTTGTTGATTTTGTGTTTTCACCCCTCCTAAAGGTAACAGCACACCCTTTCCTTTTGGTTGTGTCCCTTTCCTTTACTCAATTCTATCAGGACCACCAGTCACACTTGTCTGTCCCTCTGGCCTCAACAACTGGCCCCCAAAAGGGCCAAACAGAGTCCTTCTCTGGAATTATAGGTACAGAGGGATGTTAATAAATCCCCCTCAGTGTCCAAAACTGGGATATTATAAACTGACATAACTCCTTCCCCACTGCCCTATCCCCAGAAGAGGATAAGCCTGACAGACTAAAGCTGAGCCAAGAGATGGAGAGGGAAAACAGAGGAGAAAGCCACACAGATGAACCTGGGGATGTTGTGTCTGTTGGTTTCATCATGGACTTCCTGGTCATGTGGGCCACTATTCTATGGCCCTCCTCTTCTCTTTCATAAACTTGAGTTCTGCTTCTGTTGCTTGGGAAGAAGAGTCTAACCTGCTCTTGCACCTGTGGTGGAAAACTAATAGTGGATCACAGAGCTCTTTCTATTTGAGCTTGTAGATGTCCTCAGATTTCTTTCCAAGTAATGCTTTAAGTGAGCACTTGCAACTGGTCCAAGATGACATGAAATCTATTTTCCAACTTTGCATGGAAGAATGAATTGTCAGATAAAGCTAATAAAGTTGTTGAGCTCAATGTGTGGAAGGATTTGAATGTTGTATTAAGGTATTTGGTTATGTTCACCTGGCACTCCATGCTGGGGGTTATTGACTTGAGAGAACAAGTCAGAAGATATGGCTTAGCAAGTCTACAGCATTAGAGTGGCGTTTGCCTTTAGTTAAGTTTCCTGTTTAGGGTGTTTTCTTATTAACTCCTTTCAAGAGGAGTCAAAAAACTTCCTGAGTATTGCTCCAGTTTGGATGTGGTTTGGCCCAACCAAAACGCATGATGAAATGTAATCCCCAGTGTGGCAGTGTTGGGCAATGGGGCCTTTTGGGAGGTTTTGGGATCATAGGGGTGGATCCTTCATGAGAAGATGAATGCCTTGCCTCAAAGTTGAGTTCTTGCTCTCTTAGGAATGAATTAGTTTCTGCTAGTGTGAGTTGTTTCTGTTTTGTTTTGAGACAGAGTCTAGACTGTTGCCCAGTCTAGAGTGCCAGGGCATCATAGCTCATAGCAACTTCAAATTCCTGGGCTCAAGTGATCCTCTTGGCTCAGCCTCCCTGGTAGCTGAGACTACAGTTATGTGGCCCCATGCTCTGCTAGTTTTTCTATTTTTAGAGAGAGGGTCACATTCTTGCTTATTCTGGTCTTGAAGTCCTGAACTCAAGCAATCCACCCACCTCAACCTCCCAGAGTGCTAGGACTACAGATATGAGCCACTGTGCCCAGTCTAGAGTGGGTTGTTTAAAAATCTGGCTTCCTTAGTTTTCCTCTCTTGCTTTCGCTTTTGCTGTGTGATCTCTTGGCACATGCTCACTCCGATCTCAGTTTCTTCCATGAGATGAAGCAGCCTGAAGCGCCCACACCAGGTATAGCTGATCAATCTTGAACTTTCCAGTCACCAGAATCATGTGCCACATGAACCTCTTCTTTATAAAGAGGTTTGCTGTTTGTTATAGCAACACTAAATAGGACTAAGACAAGTATCTTACCATAAAATAGTCTATGGTAAATGGCATTTTGTATCCCAGATCTCAAATACAGTTAGAATGGAGGTCAAGCTAACTGTTATTCATTGTAAATGCAGTTTCAGTAAATGTTATAGAACTGTGGTGGAAGTTTAGAAGTAAATGATATTTCCTTAAAGCACTAGTTTTCAGATTGGATTCTTGGAGTCCCAGGATCAGACGAAAGATGTATGGGTCAGAATGGATTGAGTGATTAAGAGCAATTTTCCAAACAAAAGTTGAAATGATTTAGAATAGCATAATCTACATAGGAGAATAGTATAATCTACATTGGGTGAGACAAACACAAATAGCTGTGTGGCTCACTTGTTGGATAAGTGTGAAGTCATCTAGGAGCTAGTCAAGAGCTAACAGGGAGTGTCCTGAGTTGGTTTTTTTGGAAGCAGAGCCTGAGGCAAGGATTTGATCATGTTTTATGTGATTGTTGAGGGACAGCTCCTACAACAAAACTGTGACAGAGAGGGAGAAAGAGAGAGAGAAAGAGAAATGGAAGCAGCACAGTGAAGGGGAAAAGGCCAAAAAAAGGATGTGATAGCATGAAAAATCTGCACTCAGGCTGAAGCATAAAGATGGGAGGAATTTGAAACCTAAACCCACTGGCTTGTTCTGTCCAGGCCCTTTGAATCTTGTCTTAGTTAGTCATTGGCTAACTGAACGGGAGGGGCTGAGAACCTCCTATGATGACTAATTTTTTGTGCCAACTTGGAGGCTGTTTATGGTGTTCTAAATTAGTGGATTTGAGCAAAAGAAATTGCCCTGCATAATTGGAGTGGGCCTTATCTAATCAGTTGAAGACTTGAATAGAACAAAAATACTGGCCTCCTTGAGCAAGAAGGAATTCTCCTACAGACACATTTGGACTTACCCACCAGCTCCCCTGGGTTTCCAGCCTGCTGGCCCACACCGAAGATTTAGACTAGCCCGTCTTCATAATTGCAACTGTGTGACTCAATTCTGTATAAACAAATCCCTTTATACACACACACCTGCCCACATACAAGTGCATATGCACACACACAAACATGCCTTCCGCTGGTTTTGTTTCTCTGGTGAACTCTAATATACCTATTGGGAGTCCTGTCTCAGGGAGGTCAAGTCTCTGTCCATCAGCCAAGGATGAATTGCCTGCAGTGACCACAGGTGTAAGTCCTTAGTAGCGGTTCTTGATGCAACTGAGTACACCAGCAGGGAAAGACAATCTTGGTGGAGTACCAATCTACTTCGGGGAGCAAACAACTAGACAGCCCTTTTATGAAGCGCTTCTTGGAAAATGCTGTAAGAATGAACAGTAGAGAATTAAATTTATTTTAGTTGCAAGTTAAGTTTTATGGCCCTTCACAAATTCCTCCTCAGTATGTTGTAAGTTCTTGCAAAGCTCCCTTTAGCACTCATTTATAAGCATAGCAACATGGTATGATGATTCAAACCCTTTGAAGTCCAAGAGACACATGTTTGAAATTAAGCTCTCCATTTACCAGCTGAGTAACATTTACACGTGTAATTTACATGTGGGGTTTGGGGCCCAGATATGTATCATAAACATTACTACAAACGCTTCAAAGATGTGTTGTGGAGATTAAAATTAAAATTGGTATCACACACAGAAAGCAGATGAATATCACCTGTGACTACTGCACCTTTCTGTGCCAGGCTCTGGGGTAAGCATTTTAAAATCATTATCAGATTAAATTCTCACAATTTTCTAAAGTAGATGTTCTCCAACCTGTTTCCTAACATGGACATTGAGGGGCCAAAAGGTTAAGACACATGTTCAGAGTCACCAGGTTGGAAAGCAAAGGAGCTGACATTCTTCTAAGTTTATATGGTTCCATCATCTGTGGAGAAGAGCAGACTGGGATAATGATTAGCTTCTGATAAAGAGAATTCTAGAAGCTTGGTGACCAGGTTGTCACTCTGGAAGCATGAGATCCTGCTCTAGGATTTAAAGTCACAGGTCAATGCTGTGGGTTTTCATGGTCCTTGGGAATAAGCAAGAGACAGGAGGAGGGACTGTCTGAGGATTCCAAGTGGGAGGGGTGCCCAGCCATGGCCTCTTGAGATCCAGGTGCTTGATGAGCCCTGTGCTCTTCCCATCACCTGCCAATCACCCCAAATTGCATGGTAGCTTGGGGGACGGGGGAGGGGTTTGTAAATGGAATTCCGAGCAAAATGAGGCTTCTAAACTTCATTTGCTATGTCATAATCAGGATGCAAATCAATCTCTGGGGTTGAAAAGGTCATAAACTGAAAATCTGCTGCTCCTCTGAGTGTTCACAGAGTCTAATGATTTGGTCCAAATCCAGAAACTGTCTCCAGATAATAAAGAGACTGCTGCAGGAACGGTACCTGAGGAGGACTGCTATACTCTCAGTGAGCTACTTCGACGGTACCAGACGCATTTAATTTTCACAGTCTTGCAGTAAATTTAAAGGCAAATTATAAAAGTAAGGCTCAGTTGTGGTAGGGCTCCCCATTTATGTGCATAGGGCTTCGTTTAAACTAGACTTCAGGGGCAGCTGGCTAAGAAAGTTTAGATGTAAAGACCTTTGCCAAAGTGTCCTGTGTGCAAAGTTCTGGCATGTGTGGACTTTCCAAAGACGTCTCACGATACACTCCTAGGCCTCGTATCATCCGTAGGGTTGAAAAGTAGGATGGGGCTATTGCTGGAAAGTGATGTTTTTAATGGGCAAGTGTGAAACTTAAGGACCAAATCACTTTGTCTAATGTGTTCAGGGAAATCACATAGTGTCTGATCCTATGTTAGAATGTAATTATCGCTTTAGTTTCACAGATTGCATTTCAAGGGCACTGAGGCCTGTGAGAAAGGTGGGGTGCATGGTCATTGGGGTCTCTGCACCGCAGTTTCTTCATCTGCAGCGTGTTAATGATTACCTCGTGGTGATGTTAGCTGGGATAAATTCAGGGATGCTGCGAAGCCCTTAGTGACATTGCTGGCGTGTAGCAAGTACGGTCAGCCCTCTATAGCCATGGGTTTTGCATCCATGGATTCAAGCAGTCATGGATTGGAAATACTCAGGAAGAAACACCGAACAGATATAATAACAATACAACAATAAAAAATATAAATTTAAACCAATACAGTATAACAACTATTTAGAAGATGTTTTCACTGCATTAAGTTTTACAGTATCAGAGATGACTCAGAGTGTACGAGAGGATGTTATGTCTTCAAATAGGATGCCACTTTACACCAGGAACTTGACAATCCTTGGAGTTTGGTATCCTGGCTGGGAGTGGGCATGGATGGGTCTGGGAACCAATTGCACAGATAAAAAAGGGATAACTGTACTTACAGTACAAAGCTAATATGGTAATCAGTAATGGGAAAAAAATCCTTGACATTACATGATGAACAAAAATTGTCACCTATGAGACTGAAGAAGAGAGCCATGTATGCACTTTGAACTTTGACCTGCACAGTAGCTGGATTCTGGTGTCTAGACTCAATGACTCTGGGGCGCCTGTCTGAATGAGGGAAGATGGACCTTCGGGCTATCCTGAGCTTCCTCTCTTACTGAAAAGGCCGAAGATCAGCTTCACGGTGGAGCGGGGTTCTGATTTACAAGTATTAGCACAATCCCACATGCGAGGGCTCACGGGAGCAGTTTAGGAAGAGAAAATGAATGTGTATGTTCCTGAAGGTCAATCTGGGAGTGCAAATCTGGGATTTGGGATCTCACCGGAAAGTCTGAGTTATTTAAATTTCCAAAATGAGCCCTTCTGTGATGGCAGGCTAATGTGCAGGTCTGTTTGAATAACAGCTTTGGGTAATTTCTTCCAACAGTGCCTACTAAGCAACTCAGGATAAAAGTATTTTCGTACCAATGGTGGCATTGTCGGGGAGGCAACAAATCGCACTAAAATTTTGTGGGTGAACTAGAATACAAGCTTCTTTAAAATTTTTTTTGGCTTAAAAAAACAAAACCAAAAACAAACCTTGGAGAGACTACTCCGTCCCCCAAATGTATATGAAAATACTATGTGCTTGCTAGGGACTCTACAGATAACAACACCCTCTACTAGAATCTCACTTTATTTTTCTCTTTCCACCACCCCCACCAACCATCTCTCAGACAGAACAGGTGAAGAGGTTGAGCTGTAGATGTCACTTCTTCTGTTTTGCTGCTTGTGAAGTCTGCCAACAGAATCCACCTTGACAAAGTCAAGGACTGTGCGTTTAATGTTGAACTGAGTGAATAAATTATGCATGAAATTGTGCTGGAGTCTCTAGTGTGCAGAATTGCTCCTTTTGATATGAAAGGTTAATTCAGAAAGGAGTCCAAAATAGCTGGAAATTGTGGGGATAAGTGGAGAGTATTCACTGTTGTGAGCTGTTATTACTAGAAATTGCATTCCCTCTCCGGCTTCCCCAGAGATTTTTCTTTGCCAGTGAATATAAACTGTACTCAATAGAATAGCATTTAGGAGTAACAAGAGTGTATGTCCACACACAATAAAATATTCTAATGGCGTTTTAAAAAGAAGTTGTACTTTTTCATGTATATCATGCACCCCAGGGAAGAATTTCTATTGTATTTAGTTCAAGAACAAGGCATATCAAAAGTAATGAGTTTTGAGCATATATGTATTACAAGGGGCTGCTTGGGACTCCCGTTTCAGAGCCAAGGATGGTCCTGACACTTGTTAGTTATGCAAGCCTGGTTTCTGATAAAGCCCAAAGCATCCTCCACGAGCGGGAACCACCCCCAAATTGTTTGATCTCTAGATCTTGCACGTCCGGCTTTAATTGAATCTCCATAAATGTATGGAGTTCTTCAACCTGTTTCACTTAAATGTCCTTTTTACACACGTCCTTCTATCATTTTTACGTTAGTTCATTATTTCCAGCAGAAAAAAATGTAGTTGGCTGGAAAGCTAAATTTTACTTAACATACACGTACACATATTTTTGGAGCTTGTTAGAGACTCCTTTTTGTGGTTCTATCACAAGGGAACAGAATTGTGCCACCAGACTGTGGAAGTTGTTTATTTTTGTCGCTCTTATGTACATTTTCAGACACCGTCTCCTTAATCTCCACTGGGTACTAGTAGTTTTTTTCTCTAATTATAAAGTGATATCATTTCTGACCTGGGGTAGTTTTTAATTTTAATTCCTGTCTTGTGTTTATAAACTGTTACGCTACATTATCCTGTTGGGAACACTTAGAGAAAAGACTCAGGCTTTTGTGTTGGTTTTAACAATTAGATATTCATCCGATGTATTTAAACGTGTTGGGGTCAACCAAAGACACAATTTTGATGTAGCTTTTTTCCCCCTTCTGTGTTTCCCTTGTCTATATACTTTACATCAGCAGTGAAGCTTTGAAAACATTGACTTGATGATGGTGGCGGCTCTATAGTATTATTACAAGTCCAACAAAGTTAGAGCGAGTCAAATTGATCCAATCACTTTTTTTTTAGGTATCCTTTTTTTGTTTCAAAATGTTTATGCAGCTCTATTTATATATATATATAAATCTTGGCACAGGGAAGATATTTCTACAAATTTTGGCAGATGCTGGGTTAAAATAAAGCAGTTGCTCAGGCATCAAGGTGCCTGTGGGCTTTTTAAAAACGTGTTTTTTTGTTGCTTTATGGCATTACCAAGGAACATTTAAAATGATCAACCCTTAGTGTACTAATTAATGCCGAAGGTATTGAGTTTCTTTATTCTGCTATCTGTGACGCGTTAGTCTGAGCTCTAGATGGCTAATTGGCAAAATGGTCTCTTGTCACTGGAAGTTGTTCCCCATGTGCGGTGAGAATGTCCTCTGGCCGTGGGGGTGACGGAGAGCTACAAGATTTTTTCACGTGGACATCTTAGGATCTTAGGCAGCAAAAACACAAGAATGAAGTCACCAGGCAATGTGCAAGTGTGTTAACATCCCGATGGCTGCAGTCCTGTCTACCCTGGTCATGTTAGAGTCAATGTATTTAAAAATATTTTGGCCCAAACACGGAGGCATTTTTGATGTAGATTCAAATGTCTTCAGCAGATCAGGCTGAAAAACCTATGAGTCAACAACTTTGTGGCTTTGAGAACAAATATCGAAGGCAGTGAAGATACTGATTAATGTCTGATTATAATTTATATAATCTGCAAGAGGAGAAGTTTTCATGTCAATGTGTAACAGACACACACATACACATGCACAAAAGAAACAAATATGGGAAGCTTTTAAAAGAAATATTCAATTTAGCACTGTAGGTACACATGCATATTAAATGAATAAAATATAAATATTTTGCATATAAAATATATAATTTTATTTACAAACCAGATAACTAAACATTTCATATCATTTAAGATGTTTTATATATTTTAAAATTATATTTAAATATATTTTGTGTCATTTTAAATAAGCTTTAAAATATCACTATCTAAAACATTTTATCTAATATAATGTATTTAGTATATTTTAAAGAGTTTATTTAAAATTATGCTGACAGAATGTTCACTTTTACCCCAGACGTTTTTGCAGGCAAAGAATCACCCAAAGAAACAATTTAGAAGCAAATGGAGACTCTTTTCCACAAGTAATTAATACCTTTAAAAGCATGTTTAAAATAATTAGTTAAGCAAGAGAATCAATCTCTTTTAAAAGCTTCCAATTCACTAGAGGCCCATTCAATAGCACACACCTGCTCTCCAACAGTCCAACACCCTGGCACCATTAACATTATCTTTATTCACTCCCCCTTTTCTTTGGGGAGGGAAAGTAGAGGCTTATTTTCTTAGAAATGTATAGGCTTCTCCCCCCATCTCTCTACCCCAAGGCCCCAAAGCATGATGTATTCATTTCTCATTACAAAATGAAGTGACTAGTGAGTATTTAGAAGCTTGGATTTAAAATTGCATATATTAAGTGCCCATAAAATGAATCTATTGTTTGTGAAATATTAAACCAATTGCTTCCTTTCTCCCAAATTGTTAAGCACCAATATGGGCTTTTAATGTACGTACGTGTGTTACCTTGGGAAAATCTGGGGGTTTATGAGCTCTTCTTTGGATCATACAAATGACTCCTTTTAACTGTAATGATCTTTTATTTTGGTAAGTTTCCTTGACTCAAGATAAGTTCACAAAAGCGTAAGTTAGTCAGAAATGCAAGGATAAAGTAACTGTTCAGTGGTAATTTATCTTTTGAAGCATCACTTGGGGGGTGATATAAAGGCAATTTTCAAAATGTAAGTATTCTTTAGAAAAAATATTATGAAAGGACTTTATACATATTATGTTGTGTTGTGTGTGTTAGTATTCCTTTCTTGGGAAAGATGTTTCATTTTAACAAACTCCGCCACTGGAAGAAAATTAATTTTTTTTCTTCTTTGGCATAATTCCAACCCTTTCTTTCTTTTTCTTCCCGGTGGATGAAATGATTTGAATGGAAACACATAATTTTGAAAGTGCAAATTTATAGATGAATGTGACCAATGAAAATATTTTAAGTTAAAAAATGAAGCTCAAGTGATTGATGCAGATCTTCTTGGAGAGCAGTTGGAAGTTCCACTGATTGGTTATAAGACAGGATCATTTACCCCAACTGGTAAGGGAAATCGCTTTAATCCACTAATGCTGTGTATTGATTTTGGAAGATTTGCAATGTGATACATGTATTAGGTATTTTTGCAGCTGGTACCAAGCGTATCCAATGCTAATATTTATTTTATTATTCATTGCATTCTTGCAGTTGCCAGTTTTTAGGTATAAAAGTTAATACACTTGAAATACTTTTAAAAAATCAATTTCCTTATTATTTGAAAGCTTGAGAATCCTTCTTCGTTTGTCACTGCACATTGTACTACTTTTCCACTGCTGTTGTAATAAATTACTGCAAACTCAGCAGCTTCAAGATAAAAGTTTATTATTGTGTAGCTCTGGGTCTCACTGGGCAAAACCAAGGAGTTGGCAGGGCTGCATTCCTTTCTGGAGGTCTATGGGATTATTTATTTCTTGATCTTTCCAGTTTATGGAGACTGCCCACATTCTTTGGCTCCTGGCCCCATCTTCTCTCATTGAAGTCAGCCATGCTCATCCTTCTGGCTGTCTTCTACCTCTGATCTCAGCAGAAAAAAGACTTGGTTAAGGACTCATGCCACTAGGTTGGGCCCACTTGTCTAATCCAGGCTAATCCCCTGTCTCAATGTCCTTAACCTTGGTAATATCTACAATGTCCCTTTTGCTGGGTAAGGTCACATATTCATAGCTTCCAGGAATTTGAATGTGGGTACTTTGGGGGGACTTTTTCTACTTACTGATCACAGAAAGATAATCAACAGCAAGAGCAGTTACTGCTATTTATTTTATTTGGTGGCTCTTTGGGGCCCTTTGAAAAAGTGTTTGAGTATGATGCAAGAAGGTACTCAGTAAGTATTTGTTGAGTAAATGAATGAGTGGATCAGGAAAAAACTATTGCACAAGGAAAATGGAGATAATAGGCACACAATAAACAGCAAGTATTATTATTTTTATCATATAATGTCTCAATCAGCGTCTAATTTTGCCAGTGATATATGTCGTCATCTCTTTGTGCCGCTATTACAAAACACTTGAGACTGGACAATTTAGAAAGATCAGAAATTTATTCTCTCACAGTTTGGAGATTGGGATTTCCAAGATCAAGGACCAGCATCTGGTGTGGGCCTTCTTACTGCACACTCACAAGGATGGTCAAGACAGGATGAATGTTAAGTCCTCCCACAGCGGAACGGAAGACCTTTTAGTAGTGACCTGGAGGGTGGCGCCCTCATGACTGTAACACCTGTCACTGGGCTCCACCTCTGGAGACTACTGAGTTAGAGATTGAATTTTCAACCCATGCATTTTGAGAGACTCATTCAAAGCATAACACTGTTTTCCACAAAAATGTCATTCATTTGAGATAAGTAAGAGATGCATTTGGTTACGAGTTTATGCTCTGGATTTATTCATCCATTTCTTCATTGTTTTTTCCCACACATTCCAAAATTCCCTGTTGCTGGCTGTGCACTGTGCTCTAATAACATATAGACTGTGACTACAATGATGACCACAACAGATGACTGTCCTGCCTCAATGTGCTTTCAGGTGAGTGGAAGGGGTGCACTATTAAGTAATAAACAAATTCAAGTTCATATCCTGGTGCCACAGCTGGTTGGCTATGTTGTGTGGTCCTGAGCAGATGACTTAACGTCTCTGAGACTCTAGTTCCTCATCCGTAAGTGAACTTAGTAGTACCTACTTTGAAAAGTTGTTATGCAGACTAAATTACGTAATGCCCATAAATGTTTAGCATAGTCCTTGACACACAAGAGTTATTCTTTTGTAGCTTAAAAAAATATTACTGCGTGCATAAAAGGATTTGATTCTATTTTTGATGAAGGAGTTATGTCCTTCATAGATAGCAATCACACAAAATTGCAATATAAGCTTTGAGAAAGTTAACCTTCCCTCCTTTATTCCTCATGCTCAATGTTTTAGAGCAGCAGTTCTCAATCTGTGGGTTGCGACCCCTTTGTAACAGTGAAAATACATCGTGGCATTAGGAGGGCTGAGAACCACTGTTTTAGAGAATATCATTACTACTATTACTATCATAAATACAACTATTTATGCCACTGCAACACTTACTTCTACGAACTTCTTAGGAGTCAGACACTATTCTAATCACAGTGCCTGCATTGTGTTATTTAATCCACATCGCAGCCTACCTCTGGTGGGCAGATTAAGTTTTGTCATATAACCCATTTCTCAAGAGGGTTAACTCCTAACTCTACATCAAGGGAGTGGCAGAGCCAGGATTCTGACCCAGTGTCCCCCTTCCTGACTCCAGTGTCTTCTGTTCTTTGGAAGGAGGCAGGATTTGGGATAGTGTTCCAATGAGGCACATTGTGTGGTAGAGCACGATGTGAAAAAGGAAGAGGAATATAGCACCGAGAATATCATTTTGCTGCTATATTTTCTAAGCTAAAAGATCAAAGAGACATAACTTGTAAGATAACACAGGCATAACTCATTTGTTCATCTGTTCATTCTTTGATCAAACACTTACTACGTGCTACCCAGGTAACTGGGTACTGTTAGAGGTGATTAAATCTGTGTCCTCAAGGGGCTCTCAGGACATTGTCACTAAGCAGAGGCTGTTACAATAGAGCACGTTGCCTGTTGTAGTAGAGCTCTGTGCGGGTGAAGCGCGGGAAAATTCAGGACATCTCGCCTAGCCTTCTCACCCCACCTTGGGTGGCCAGGAGAGGCTTCCCCAGGGAAATATATCCTAAGGAGAAATTCAAATTTTGCTTACTTACAGCCTTGGGAGATTGTTTACTGAGATGTGTGGATAAATATGTGGAACATGGTACAGGCTTTGGTGTTAAAACTGGCTACTGTCAAATCCTGTCTTTAAGCCATTGGAGTCTTCACCCAATGATCGAACACTAAGAGTTTCTCTTTGTTTAGGCTGTGCTGAAGACTACACGTGAAGCTGTGGGTGCAGTGCCTGGCATATGGGAAGCAGTTAAAACGTGTTATTATCATTGTTGTACTATTGTCATCATCACTGCCATCAACATCATCACTGTAAATTTTTAGAAGTAAATCCCAAACAACATGACAGGAAATGAAAGAATTTTTGTTGCTGTTGCTGATTATTAAGGAACAGTACCTCAGTCTTAATTTTTAAAGCTGGAAAAATTTCAGACATTTTATAAGTCCCTGTGATCTCATAGAAATATATATTACTGGAATTGATGTGAGGAAAGAGTACAGTTTGTTTTTACCCCAGTTGAAAATGTGCAATGACATAATGTAACCCTTTAAGATAACAGAAGCCAGCTGCCCCATTCATATTTAAATATGAGTCACTTTCCAGGGAGACTTGCAAGATTCTATGTGCCAAGCTGGAAAAGTAAAAATTGCCAGCGAGAAGGGAAAGAATAAATTCACAATTGGAAGGAGGTATTACCAGCTAGAGATCCCTTCTAGCCAATTCTCTCTTGGAGAGGAAAATGGCGCCCTAGTGGCCAGAGAGAAGAACTGTAACAACATGGCATTGTGGTGTGTGTTATTAAAACTTAGAGACCGCTTTACATTTAAAGAATTCTTTCCACTTGGTTAAAAATAGTTTGTGTTCCATGTAAATGGCACACATGCCTGGGTACAAGCATAGTCTTATTCAATGATTTTTTGAAAAACAGAATATACCTATTTCTGAAACTTCCCTCTCTCTCAACCCCAACCCAGGATCTTGTGATTGTGTTGGCCAAACAGTTCCAGTGTCTTCCAGTACAGCAGAGCTTTCAGAAAAATAATAATAATAATAATGACAAGAAAGGCCTGAAGTTTCAAGTAATCATATCTTTGTGTTTTCTGAGAGCATATTAGAAAAAACGAGGTTTGTATGTGGTTCTTGGGAATGATATTTTAAAAATTAATTACAGATGTTAATTGAATTGACACATGGGCACTTTGATGAAAGTAAAGGTTAGTTTAAAGGAATGAGAGATTACTAATTAGGGTTCCCTTCGTGGATGAATCAGATCGAGTATTTAATCTGTCTTTGTGGACGTTCACCTGAATGATAATTCAGTGAATAATGATCAATGTGTTGAATCTAAACCTGAAAATCCATTTAGTTTTGGCATTTTGGACAAGCTGTGGCATCCATGTCATTGGAAAAAAAAATCAAGTTTACCAGGAATGGTAGTGGGTCTACTTTCAGAAATACAAACAAATTGTTGTTAGAGAAGGTAATTTGCAATGTTTTAAGATGAACTTGAATTTTGCCCTTTCAATAAATCTTTTGGAAGAAAACTTGGCTACATGAGTCCTACCCTTTGACTTCTAATCTGATTTCTAACAATTTACTTCAAGATGTACATAAGGACAGGGCAGTGAAGATGTTCAGAATGCCATTATTTAATTTAGTGAAAGATTAAAAATAATACAAATATTTATAGTAGGGGACTGATTAAATAAATTATAAACAGCCATGCAATGAAATAATTCTGTGCTACTAAAAGTGTTGTATAGAGTTATATTTACATCTTTACATTAAGATGTGTACTATTCTCGGTGTCTCCTTCACTTTGCACTTGGGACTAAACGTGGAACCCCCATTCCCTATGCCTAGGTCAGTTTCATGTGAATTTCCTGAGCCTCAATTCCATGAATGGACTGTGTTCGTTCATTGATACATTCATTCGCCTTCCAAATAAATAAATTAATTAATTAAAAAAAAACATGTGTACTATTTCTTGCTAAGTGAAAATAAGATGGCAGATCTGATTTCAGTCACAATCTCATGTAACTGCTGTATTATTTGTACAATGTTCTTTAGGTTAAGAAGTTGTGGATTATCTTTCCAATGTAGCCTCTTTCCATTTCTATTCATTTAAGTATAAAGTTTATTTTGAAGAAGTTCTGATATTTAATTTCTCAGCTTTGTAAAAGGTAATATTTAGGCTTGGCGCCTGTGGCTCAGCGGGCTAAGGCACCAGCCACATACACCTGAGCTGGTGGGTTCGAATCCAGCCTGGGCTCACCAAACAACAATGACGGCTGCAAACAAAAAATGGCCAGGCGTTGTGGCCGGCGCCTGTAGTCCCAGCTACTTGGGAGGCGGAGGCAAGAGACTCACTTGAGCCCAGGAAGTGGAGGTTGCTGTGAGCTGTGATGCCAAAGCACTCTATCCAGGGTGACAGCTTGAGGCTCTGTCTCAAAAAAAAATAAAATAAAATAAAATAAAAATAAATAAGAGGTAATATTTGATTGTATTAAAGAGACTTCAAAATAACCTAGTTTGTTAACTGTACAACTACTTATTCATAACAAAAGCAAAACTATGCACAATAATACTCCTACTTTAGAACCTCCCCATACTAATCATCTCTCACTGTAGCTGGCCATTCTAATGTCAGCGCCCTCACTGTAGTGTCAAGAGTAGATGACACAGAGGTTCCCCTAAATCTGCTTGGGCAAAAGCCATGTGACCTCCCCTCTCCCCTGTTACCTTATCTGCAGTTAGAGAAAAAACATGGAAGAGTAACACTTTCTCTGCTAACTGTATACATAGGTTACAATGAAAGTTTTGAGACAGACCGTGTTTCGGTCCATTATTTCACTTCCAAGAAACAGAGTCCTTCCTGATTCCCCTGCGCAGGTTGAACCTGGGCTTATCCACATTGCTGGGAGGGCTTCATTGGTTTCTGTCTGTGCAGATTTTATGTTTCTTGATTTTTGTGTGTCTCTAAGCTTTCGTAATGACCCATGCTTGAAAAGACTTTATAATTTTAGTATTTACCTTCACTTGTACACGGCGCGTGTGCTGTTACAAAAGTAGCAAATATTGGTTAAATGTGAGGTTTGGGGGATGCCGTTTCACCTCACATCATTTGGTCAAAGACATTTTAGAATGGCATTCTGGCATTAACGTTACATGTGATGCTACATATACATATGCACATGCGTGTTTAGATCGGGGCTTCTCAACTTTGGCACTACTGACATTCTGGGGGGAATAATTCTTCCTTGTGTGTGTGGGGGGCTGCCCTGTGCACTGTAGGCTGTTTAGAAGCATCACTGGCCTCTATCACTAGATGGCAGTAGCAGCCCCACCAATCTCCCCCTGGACTGTGACCCACCAAAAACATGTCCAGAAATATCACCTGGTTGGGGGCGGGGAGGGGGCACAATTGCTCCCATTTGAGAAGCACTGGCTTACATTGATAGCCATGTACCCCGATGTTAATGGGCAAGAACATGAATAGTGTCCCCTCCTCGTTCTGCCTAGCTGTTCTCATGTATGTTTCAACATGTATTACTTTAAAGAAAAAGTTGCAAAGATGAAAAAGAAAATCGTAACAAGCCAATCAAAGCTCAGACAAGCAGGAAACACAGGGCTACGTGATTCCAGGTCCTTGTAGTTCCACTAATAGTGTTTGCAACTTGCTGTTCCCTTAACATATACTGATCATCCCTATGGAGCCTTCAGATCTTGTCAAGCAGGTGGTTAGGGATTATTACTTTTCCTCTTTCCAGAAAGTAATGCTGAGGTCTAGATCAAAGTCATCTGAGCAGCTAAATAACAGCCGTCACCGTCGAGCTGTGGACTCTCGGCTCCGGATCATGTTAACACCGCTCCCTCATAGGTAACCTACAGCCTTTTCCACGCCTCATCTCTGGGCACGGCTTGCACTTGTGTTTGCCATAGGGGTGCACGTGTCACGAGGGTCAGGAAGACACTTCGATGGGGGATTTGAATTAACACCTAGAAAAAAAGAGTAGAATGACAAGGTATCTCCTTGTTAAAGATGTGCGAGCAATGGTGTGTCTCAGATAACCGATTTCTTTGATGAGCTCCCATGGAGTCCTAAGCCATCCCAAGGATTTCAGTACATAAGGACACCGAAATATGACAATTTTGTGAGGCATTTTCTATGTAATCCTTTATGTATTTGGCTTTTCTGTGTCCTGGTTGCCTATTTTTTGATAAATTTTTATGTAATTAATTCACTTAATTCTCAGGGAAACAAACCCCTCCAGGTTTCCCATTATATTAAATTTCCTGGGGTCTTTCTTTCTTTACACTGTGGCGTTTCCTCCGGTACTATTAGTACTAATGGGAATCATGCGTGTGCGTTGACAGGTGTATGCGCCCATATGTTGGAATTTAATTTCTCAGGCTAGGTGTGTCTTGGAGAGGGTACAGTAATTATTATTATCCATTAGAACCAGAGTGCACAAAAATACCCTGAGAAGTAAATATTTAATATTTCACACTCGTTGTCTTTTTTAGTTTTTAATTTACTGTGTTTATAACAAGCAAATTGTACTTTTTCTTTTCCTCCAGTGTTAACATCAAGCTCTTTGACTTTTGAATAGCATCTGGTTATCAAACACACACCATTTCATTTTCTGACCTCAAATACTGAGCAATCTAACTTATCTGAAAAGCAGTCAACCTATAGATACAGGTGAGTGTAACAAATCTTGCTTTAGATTTTAATTTTAGTTTTAATTTTAAGAGCATTAATATCTTGCCCCAGTGACTATACTTTTAATTTAACCTACTGTACTTCCATTCTCACATTTCAAAACTGACAAGTGAATGGGGAGGGAGAAAAGGCTTTATGTAGTGTTGAACTTGGCATAACTCCTTTAAAAGCAACATTACCCATCTCTGGATCCTGGAATGCACAGCAAAGAAAAGAGCCCAGCATATTATTTGGTTCTCCGAATAATTCTTGAACTAATCAAATAAATCTGCGCCTCGTAACTCCTCCATTCCTCCTCTTGGCTGCTTTGTCTGTCGACTTTGCATCTTTTCTTGTTATGCCCTTGGTTTGACCTTCAAATCTGACCATTTGTCTTTCTGTTCTGCAACGTGGTCTGTAAGGCTAACCTATCACTGTGGTAGCGATTTATGATATCAGCCTGAAAAACTAAAGGAAAGGTTCCAATTATCTGTGATTTCTGTTAGCTGAGATTCAGGATTGCAAGTTCACTTGTGTCCAAGAGCCAGATAATGTAGCTAGGAGGAGCAGGGAGTGGGCGAGGCAACAAGGCATGGTAAGGACTGTGGTACGCTGGAGAGTTCAAGATAGGTCTCAAAAGGGAAGCAGCTACTTCACGCCTGCTTAATACTGCTATTCAGGAATGTCTAACCAACATTGCTAGAGCTTCCTGATTTTTCAAGAGAACTCAGAAATTTAGATTTATGGTAGAAATATATTTATTTTCAAATGTAACAGTAAGTTCCTAATTTTTAGAGAACACTGCATATCCGTGAGAGAAGTTTGAAATTTGACTGGATGTTTGATGATGTTATGTTTTTTAAAATGTCCTTATATTTTAGGAATAGTCACTGAATTCTGCATAGATGAATGATGTAATACTTGAAATTTTCTTCAAATGACCCACGGGTCCAGGTATGGTGGTTCATGTCTGTAATCCCAGCACTTTCCGAGGCCGGCTGTAGGAGGATGACTTGAGGACAGGAGTTAGAGACCAGCCTGAACAATATAAAGATACCTCATCTCTATAAAGAAAGAGAAAAAAGAAAACAAAGATTAGCTGGGCATGGCTGTGGGCTCCTGTAGTCTCAGCTACTGAGAGGGCTGACGCAGGAGGATTGCTTGCTGCCTGAATTTGGAGGTTGCAGTAAGCTATAGCCATGCCACAAGGATCTGGAGGTAAATAAAACAGAGAAAAGGGCTTTCCACAAATATAATAAAGGATGAGAAGGAGAAATAAAAATAGGATTTCAAAAATGGAAGAAAAGATTTAGTAGTTTCTTAAAAGCTATATCTGGAGCCAGGTACAGTAGCTCACACCTGTAATCTCAGCACATTGGGAGGCTGAGACAGGAGGATCACTTGAGGCCTGGAATTTGAGACCAGCCTGGGAAACAGAGTAAGATTCTATCTTTAAAAAAATAAAAAACTATCCAAGGTTTGCAGTAAGAAAGTGAATCTAAATGGAACAAAGACTATAAATGAAGTGAGATTGGACACAGGTTGATAATTACTGAAGCTGGACGATGGATGAATATATACATATTTAAATTTGTATATGTTTGAAGTTTCCATAATAAAGAGTTTTAAAAAACCATGGCTACAGGCCAGACTTGACTTCAAGCTACTAGAGTTGTCTCTGATCCATGAATTTGTCTATATACATCCCGATCTATTTATATTTTTAATCTGTACTATATTTGGTTATAGTATTTTTAAGTTTATCATAAATGTACCATTCTAATGCTAGAAGAGCTGTCCCTCATTCCAAAGTTCTTGAACTTTTTTGAACAAGTGTATGTTCATCTCATTTACTTTGTAAAATTTTACACCTCCAATAATATTGCCCCTGAAATTTTTCTAGAAGAATTTGTTATTCTCTTCTCACAGAACAGTTCTCAACGTTATCACTGTGCATTTCAGAGGCTTTCACTGAATTTATCTCTTGTGACCCTCTATGTCTTTCCTAAGGAGTGTGGAGTTTTGCACATATTGTAAATATGTCATGTATTAGAAAAAGGAGAGATTAATTTCCCTTTCAATTATTGTTATCTTCTTGCCTATTTCTCCTTCCTTTGCTGTCAGGATCTGAACTGGCCTGTTCATTCCTTCTTCTTTGGACTATGGGCTTCTTGAGGACAATTGTAATTGGCCATCCCAGTGACTAGTCAACGGATAGCCCACCCACAGCCTTTCACTTACTCAGAGATATTTGGTGAGCCCTGTACTTGCAATGTTTTTACCATATGCTTTTTCACTGCTTCAACTCCACTCCTTTTTTGTTAAAAGGGATATTTCCATCTTCTGCAGGAAAAGAACAATCTTTCAATGACCCTTTGGGTGATTTCTATTTTCTTACTTTTGAGGATCTGTGCAGACTGAGCCAGGGCCCCATTTATTGATTAATTTTGACCCCTCTTTTTCTTTCCTCTTTTCCTTCTTGTCAAACATCAAGGTAACAGACAAAGGGCTCCTTTTGCTTTTGTCCAGTCTCAAATGTCATAGCTACCACCATGTGCTTTGTCCAGGCAGCCTTCCTTTGTTCCTTTATTCAACAAAGATTTATTAAGCATATACTATTTGTCAGTCAGTACTTCTCTGCCTCAAGGATTTTGTGGTAAATAAAATAGAAAAAAACCTTTCCACAAATATAATAAATGATAAGGATGAACAAAAACAGGATTTCAACAATGGAAGTGAAGATTTAGTAGATTCTTAAAAGCTGTGTCTGGAGCCAGGCACAGTGGCTCACACATGGAATCTCAGCATGTTGGGAGGCTGAGGCAGGAGGATCATTTAAGGCCAGGAATTTGAGACCAGCCTGGGCAACTTAGTGAGAACCCATTGCTGTAAAAAAAAATTTTTTTTAAACAGATCAGGTGTGGGACTCTGTACCTGTAGTCACAGTTACTCAGGAGGCTGAGCTGGGTGGATTGCTTAAGCTTAAGAGTTTGAGGCTGCAGTGCGCGGTGACCATGCCATTGCCCTCCAGCTGGGCAATGAAGCAAGACCCTGTCTTAAAAAAAAAAAAAGAAAGAAAGAAAAGAAGCTGTATGTGGTTATTAGTTATTATGCTACCTTTGCATTTTCTGTTTTTGTTTTCTTTTGATATATATTGGAGAGAATACCTCCCCCTTTTCTTCTTTTCCAAAAGACCCATTTGACGTTTTACATATGATCTTTCTCTCTTTCCTTACTGAAGATTTTAATGGCAATATACTGTCTAGATTGAAAGTGATTTAACAAAGTAAAGTTAAATAATATTAAAATTCATACTGTATCTATAAAAATGTTTATATTTCACATCTAACACTTTCATTAGATGTTAAAATACAGTGCTATTTAAATTAACAAAAGATTCTCATTCATGTTACAAGATAAACAGCCTTAATCCATATACTCTTCCCAGCGTGATTACGAGCCAGGCAGTGTTCAGTTCTTACCAGCTGCGTACACTTTTCCTATGACAAGAGGCCATATTTTGATGCCAAAGTTAACTGGTGCTACATTGAATAAAAGTCTAATCTATATAAATGAACTAGTTTAAAAATACTATGACATTTAGCCAACTAATCAGCTATGAAAATAGCTGCATCCAGAGAAAACATTTATCTGTAAGAAATATCTATTTGTGTCCCGAAGAAGGTAGGCAGGAATTTATGTATGTGATAGCCAAAGAGATCTGTGCAAAGAGAAAAGAAAACAGTTTCTTAATCCTCCTACTAAATTAGACACAGAGATCTTCCTTTCTATTACTTAGAAATAAATTGACCTTCCCCAATTTTAGTCAAGTCAGAATGCAAAGTAAGTTTTACAAATGATTTCTTTTTGCATGTTAGGGAGAGGGAGTGAAGGTAAGGATATTCTTTAAATACTCCCTTCTTCCTTTCTACCTTTCTTTCTGTTTTTGAATGTTTATCTTATCTCGAAAGTTATCAAACCCTAAAAGGGTGGAGTATTTTTAATTCATTTGAAAAGAAAGTTTCTATATAGGTTAAAAAAAAATTGGGGGGGATTATTCTTGTAAGACTTTACCACAACACTGAAAATTTGGCATCTGTAAGCAGAATTCAATGAGGAATTGTCTTTGCCTAGTTTGAGGACATTTAGTTTTGAAATAACAGCATTAGAGTCTTTTGAAAATAAGAGAACATGAACAGAAAATTATTTCCCTTGGAAAAAACTGTAGCTAATTTTTCCTTTGGCTGATTTGCTGCTGAAATCACACATTCGTATAAATGCCAAGCTATCATATGCATATCCATATGTATATGGAAGAGCATGTGTGTGTGTGTGTGTGTGTGTGCGTGTGTAAAATTCCTCTCTACAATCATGCTATAAATTGGAGAATTTGTCTTTTTAAATTAACACTCATTCATATACAGGTCAGGAAGCAATGCAGAATGTTGGTGTTGCTAACACATTTCATCCAGGATTTCAATTAATTACGTTTTACAATTCCCCCATGCAGTGGGCAAATACTGTCATTATCTCAGCTTTATTGATGGGAAATTTGAGAGTAAAATCTTGTTCAAGGTCAAAAAAAATCCAGGTCCTCAGACATTTATTTGGTATTTCAGTTGAAGATAAGTATTTATTGAGTGAATGAAATATACATATTAAAAAAAATTTGGATCTGAATTAGTCAAAAAAATCTCATTTTTTTTCTTTTGAGGAGAATGCCATCTAAACTGTGAATGTAATTGAACTTCATTCAGCCTCAAGAAAATTGATGAGGAAGAGCCAATTATATATAAATGGAGGCAATTGAGGCTTGCCCTGCACCAGGGTAGCAAAAGTTACAGATGTAAAACAGCCCAGTTTCCTCAACCCAGTTTGCTGAATGTGAAAGTGTCCTGCTGTAAGGGATTAGGACTCGTGGTGACCTCCGTAGTATTAAGCCACAATTCTGCTTGACTTCATTTTGAACCTACACTTCCAGTTTGCCTAGGTTTGTGTGCAGTAAAATCCCAGCTGATTCAGAACAGATTTGGCTATTCCAGACAGAACCACCAGATTTAACAAAAAGGTCTCCTAAAAATTCAAAGAGGTTTCATGAAGCTATGGGGAAAATTCCAGGTTTATGCACTTGGAAGTGTAATGCATGTCCTGGGCCTGAAGCTAGTCTCCGGCCGTATAAACCCTGTGCTGACTTGTTGGCCACAAAGGGAGGAGAAGTAAGAATTTGGTTTAAATGGATGTTAGGCAATTGATACTGCTCTCAGTCAACTTGCCGATAATTGCAGTTAGGAAATGGGTCACCCCTAAGAACTATTCTGGTCCAAAGTTCTTTCATAATTATACTCTCTCATTTGTTTCTCTATAGAAGAGGGCCTATACTCATTGATCATTTGCTACTTATACCATCATAGAAGTCTCAAAATAGGCTCTTTTTTCTTTTTTAATTCTCATTTTACAGTTAAAGATATCAAGGCAGAAAGTTTAAATAATTGACTAAGGGCATACAGCTATCACGAGTAGAATACAGATTTGAATCTGGTCTGTAGGACCCCACGCTCTAAGCCTATAGGAACAATCACTATTTCTGCCAGCAGGGAGATACTATGTGTCCATCTGATAGACTGGTGAAACTAGGGAGGTTAAGTGACCTGCTTAAGTTCACAAGAAGTTAGTTCCAGGGCTTAGGCTAAGTCTGGTCTCTAGTTTTTCCAACAAGGAGCTAATTCTACTGGAGCACAGATTTAGAGGATGATAAAAATATGTGCTTGCTGGAAGGTTTTTGTATGTATTATTTGTAAAGTGACATGTTTATTGTAAAATAAATAATAATTGAATGTGAATCAATAGGAACTTAATTTTAAAATACAGGAAGGGAACATTAGGTAAGCATTTTAGATAAAGATCATAAATTCAAAATTTGGCTAATGTAGTCAGGGTAATTGAGAAGATAGATAAATAGATAAAAAAATATTTTTTATGAGGGATTGGCTCCTATCATGATGATGGCTAGGAAGTCTCAGGATCTTCTGTTTGCAGGCTGAAAGCCCAAGGCAGCTGTTGGTCTAGTCCCAGTCCAAACCCGAGAACCAGGACAGCCAATGATGTAAATCTGAGTTCAGAGACTGGAGAACCAGGATCACCCATGTCTGAGGCCAGGGGAAGATGCATATACCAGCTCAAGAAGAGAGAGCAAATTTGCCCTTTTTTCCTATTTAGGTCCTCAGTGGATTTGGACAATATCTGTCCACATTGGTGAGGACAAGCCCCTTTATTAAGTCCATTGATTCAAATGCTAATCTCTTTTGGAAAACACTGTCATAGACACACCAAAAATAATGTTTTACCAGCTATCTGGGCCTCCCTTAGCCTACTCAAGTTGACACATAAAATTGACTACCACAGTGACCAAGATTGGTTTGGTTAATGGAGGACTTTCCAGCTGTTTTCATGAGTGACTCTGCCAAAATTATTGTTAAGGATAATAATAACAAAGTGGAAGGCAGGTGTTCTTAAAGATCTTGAATTTTATTAGTGATATAGATCTAATACGTGGGAATCTGGAAGGCACCCTGAAGTACCATATGGATTTATAGAAAAACAAAGACCAGTGTCAATCTGTATTAGGGAAGTCTTCATTGAGATTGTTGATCTTGAGCTGTGTCTTAAAGGAAGAAGAGAATTGGGATTTTCTGAGAATTAGATGTGGGAAGAATCACTCTATGAATGTAAGATACATCATTCATTGCCAAAATATTGATTGCGCTGTTTATGTCAGGCACTGTGATATGGAGCTGGGACACAGCTGTGACGATTACACACAGAGTCGAGGTCCTCCTGGAGTGTACGGCCTGGAGCAAAACCAACAGCTAAATAAGCAATCATTAAAAAGGCTGTGCCGTGAGAGCCTGGCGCAAAAGAAATTGCCCTACCACGGGAGTCAGGGAGGCAAAACCTCCTGGGAGAAGTGCTCTTTTCTCTAATAAAAATGAAAAAGTCAAGAGCTGTGCTGATGATGGTTGTTGGCAGTGCCATTCAGGAACCAACTTTCCTTTATGATTTTCGTCTATTTCTTAGCAAACTTTTCTGCTATCTATTGACAAATACTTAAAGTATTTAAATGCAAAGTTCAAATTAACCTGAAGGTTATCCTGGGGAAACTATTATGAGGGCTCAATTATTTCCATCACCTCCTATTTGGGGGTCACAACCCAGTGGGAGAGGCTACCAGCATCTCCTGGATAAAGGCTAGGGGGGCTGCTACCCATCCTACAATACAGCACAAGAGATATTTGGCCAAACATGCTAATGGTGAAAAGATCGAAAAAACCATGATCTAGAAATAGAAAACTTGGGCTGAGTTAGGGAAACTGGGCAGTTTACAACCGCGAAGCTTTGGATATGCACAGACATGGGAGGGAGGTGTAGCTGGAGAGAAATCGTGTGTCTGAACGATCACACGGAGGAGCGTTGCAGTGTTGGGCAGCTCAAGGTGGATTAAAGCAGTGGGGAAAATTATTTCAAGGTTCTGGCCTGGGGCTGAAGTGGGTGTCAAAAAAGAATTGCATTTTAGAAAGATGAGAGGAACAGGGAGCGAGTGGAGGGGGGATGTGGTCTCAGTTCAGGTGGGAGGTCATGAGAGTTTAGCTGGAATGGTGACGATGGGGGTGGGGGAACAAAGGAAGCCAAGACACTGTGGGGTCGTGACCGCCAGATGCAGAGGGAGGCCTTTCCGAAGGGGAGGATTTGGCAGGGGTACTGCCATTCATGATAAATAGGAGGAGGGATTAGGGGGGAGGGAAAATGAATTCGTGTTTGGGCATGTTGTGGTTGAGATGCTGGCAGGACCTCTGGTCGGGACCGCCTAGTAGGCGAATCTGACTGTGAGTCAGGCGCTCGGAGCCATGACCAAGTCTGGGGACTGTGCTAACATCTTTATTCTAAGCCAGAGGTCCTAGACTGGCAACCTGCAGGCCCCATCTGGACTGCAGATGTGTTTTGTTTGGCCTGCAGAGTGTTTAAAAATTCTTTAAAATTTCTAACAACATACGCATCGAGAGACTGCATATAGAAACCCATCTTCTGAGTTTGCCTTGAAATATCAGCGCATCTGGCGATTCTGGGTTCTTGTTTTTGCCTGGTGGGGAGTTGGAACTCAGGCTCCACTGCCCCCTGTCCAGAGGGCGTGAGGTCTCCAGGTAGCTCACTGTTAGAGTCTCAGAACTCGGAACTGCGCCAGCACACAGCAGACAACCAAGAAATACTTGGCAACTGTGAAAATTGTGAGACGCAGCTCCTCGTGTCTTTCTGCAGCAGTCGCTTTAATATCTGCACCTCTCTCCTGCCACTGTGACTTCCCGCCTCTCTCTACTGCTTCTCTGCCCCGTTCCCTTCCAAAGGGGCATGCACGAGACGTTCGGGTTTGGCCGTCTACTTTGCAATCTCATTTTTCCCATCCTTGGAAAGTCAACTGTCGTCAGGTTTTCACCTGCGTTTGATGTGAATGACTTCCGTGTCTATACCTCCAGTCCCAACCCCAGCCCCAAGTGACCGGCTAGTATTGCTGCCAATTGCACACTGCATTCTGTTTTGCGTAGCCCACACCTTCAGAAATGTGGGATTCTGAAACTCAACATCCTTCTCTATTCTTGAAACTTTGACTTCAGCTCCTGGCTTTTCTATTTCTGCCCATGATTCTGCCCTTTGCTACAAAAACTGAACCACTTGGAAAGTTCTTTTTCTCTTGCTTCTTCTGTGGGGCCCCTCTTCCTTCTTGGTCGCCAGCCCCCACTGACTTACTCTGCAATGCTTCTCACATTTGTCCCTTTCTTTCCTTTCCCTTGACAAATACCTTGATTGATGTGAGAGCCTTTTATCTCACTGCTTCCTACCTTTCCCCTTCATCCTGCAGAGAAAGAACGGATTAACTCTTGTGTTATTTGAGCAGGGTCATTAGTCTGTACCAAATGTATCTTTAGACTCACCTGCTACTTTGTGACTATTTTGGTATTTTGTTTTTTTTTGGTGAGACACCCTTGCTCAGGCTGTCTCGAACTCCTAGCCTCGAGCAACACCCTCTGTATCCCCCAGCCTCACAAAGAATTAGGATTATAGGCATGAGCCACTGTGCGCCACTGCACCCAGCCTCCACCCTGGGATGCTCTCTGCCCCAGTTAGCGATCCACCCCCACTAGTTTCCTTACTCTGTGTTGAGTATGTGGCTGATATTCTCAGTGGCAGCAGCCTGGTTGTCTTGGGAGGCCATCCCCGTCGTGGTATCCACCAGCCAACTCTGACTTTACCCAGGTAGTATCTGGGTGCTTCCTCTGCAAAGACATCTGAAAACAAGGGTATCATTTAGCAGCTCTTCTTCCAAACACGTTTCCACCCTATGTCCTTCCTACAGAGAAATTCTAGAATGGCTGGGCTTGCACGTTTCTGCCTCCATCCCCGACCCTCCTTCCTTTCTCCAGAAATCTTTCTGTGAATCAAATCCTTAGCACAAGAGACAGTTCAGGAGAGTGGCTCCGAGCATGAGCTCAGGAGTCCTGCTAACCTGAGCCTGACCTCTCCCACCTATCCCCACTCTGGTGAGGTTGTTTAGAGGATTAATTAAGGTGCTATTTCGAAGGGGCTTAGCACAGTGCCTGACTCTTCTTAAACATCATTAACATCAATATCATTGTTCTTCAAAATAATGCAAGGCCACCCACTGTCTACCATAAATTTTTCCAACAAGTCGTCAGCCCTCTCCTCCAAATTTCACTGCACTTCTTGTCTGGGCGAGTCAGAATCACCCATTGTACATTTCATACTTAGGTGATGCGCCTGTGAGCTCTTAGAGGGCCAGAAACCTATTCTATATAGTATGTCTTTGGGCCCTCATTCTAAGTGCTAAACATATCTGCATCTTTCCTCCGGTATTTGTGGGATGAAGAATTCTTTGAGACAGTGAATGAAGCACGATGCTATATTAGAAAAGAGTCCCAGTGCCTTTTTTATTTAATCAGAAGAAAAATACCTCGTGTTCCTTATCTGCCTATTGTGCTGTCTTAAAATAAGAATAATAAAATATACCAAGTGTGTGCTAATTTGGCAGTCAGTCTCAGAAAACTGGGACCGCCCGCTTTAATGAAGCACTCGTAGTTAAACATTTGGCCAGAAGATGGTGCAGTGTTCAAGGGATCATTTCCTCTGAAACTCACAACTCTTGATTTTCAAGGAATGCAATTGCAATCCCACCAAGTGTATGAAGACATGGGAGACGCCGATGCCAGTTCAGCTTTGCCACCATCCTAGGGCTTAGCAAGTGTCACACTTTCTTGTAGTTCCTTACTTCCTACTGCCTTAGCATAATGAGCTGGAGGACTCTTCTAATTAGCTAAATATTATTGTGCATCAGAGTGGGGCCGTGCTTCCTGTACATTCTTATTTGTGTTTTGCCAGCCAAGGGAAGAAAGCTGTTAGAGGCAGGAGCAGATGTAAGGAAGGCGCAAAACATGCCAAGAAGTCATGGTGCCTCTTTGCTATTGGATGAGTCATTTTCCTTCACATGTTTTTATTCAGATATTAGTAGGAATTCTTCAAGTCAATATGTCTCCCTGGAAAAATCTTTTGGGTGTGGTGGAAGTAAGTCTGGTGCGGGTATGGTGTGGATGTCAAAGTTTTCTCTCTTCCCGAAAAAGTCAAATAAATTGGCTTTCATTGCTAAAATAGCCAATATAAAATGCAAACTGATGTGATCTTCTCGTGATTATTATCTTCAGTAATGTGCTGAGCCATATAAATAATATTGCACTTGGCTTAAATGTGGTGATTCCATTGACTGGGAACTCATTTAAGGAAGAAGAATCGAAGTTGGTGCTGATCAGCCATCTTTTATCAAGTTTGTGTACCATGTACTGGCTCCGTTTTTTTTTTTTTTTTTACCATGTAAAGTCTTCTGAAAATCGAAAACTAATTTATTATCATGTAGTTATTAGCACAATCACAAAAGAGGTCTCTGGTCTTTCCTTTAATTTCTGTCACAGGCTGCAGGCCGTATTATGCTAAATCAAGGATACGGGGAGATAATTAACATAGCAACTCTGGCAAGTTTAATAGGTGAGTGATGAACATTTAGAGTTGGGCTTCGAAGTCCATGTCTTAATTATCCCTTGCCTGAGCGCAGTGACGGGGCTGGTGCTAAAGCACATGTCTGTGGGTACCCGTTCTTGGGCCAAAGTTTTCATGAATTGTCTCATAACAACTATGACTATTAGATCCACAGACTGCAAGGCAAGGGAAAAATCGTAAGCCATTCTCAGATGTGGCTCTTCAAGCAGCAGCATCCACTCTCCTGCACAAGTTCTCATCTGGGGCGATGTTGTCCCCCAGGGGATTTTTAGCACCATCTAGAGACGTCTTTGATTGTCACATCTGAAGGAGGATGCTATTCGCATCTCGAGGGTAGAAGCCAGGAATGCTGCTAAAACTCCTACAATGCACTGCACAGCTGCCCACAGTAAAGAACTGGCCCCAAACGTCAATAGTGCCAAGGCAGAGGAACCCTGCCCCAGAGCCAGCCACTCCACTGGTTTGGGGGTTTTGCCACTGGTTGCCAACAGGTGTCACCACAGGCCCAGTTCTATCCACAGTGTTATCAAAGAGAGAGTCCATAAACTCTTGTAACATATGGAATGAAATCCCAACTGCAAAGCTTTTGTAGAAGGCAGTTACATGCTGGTGAGCTGAGGCCTATGTAACCAAAATTGATCAATTACACAAATTAAGCATAGCCCTTAAGGAATTTATTTTATTGGTCTGGACATCTGTTGCAGTATTGTCCAAATCCAAAACTCAAATGGTGCCTCGGGTTGCCAAGTTAGGCAAGAAAATCTAGTAGCTATAAAAGTACAACTGAAAACCCTATATTAATATCACGTCCATCTGCTGAATGTTACATAAATATGCAGACTTTTTATTTTCCTTGGGAATAACATTTATTTTTACAGTGCCCAGTTTGACATTCTTATGACATTCTGTTCAGTTTATTACATTGTAACTTTAAATGTTTCTTCAAAAATGCATTTATAATGTTGTTGTTAATCTTTTTTCAAGGGTCTGTACCACCTGTTTAACTTATAGTTAAATAGAGAAGTCCTTTTTTCTTATAGGAAGAATGGGAAATCTTTGGACAAAGAGGCTCAGAAAAGATTTTGAGTAACACTTGTGCAGTGTAAAGGGAAATTATATAACAGCCATGAATGCTAATATTCCATCCTGCTCTTTTACAAGTTGAAATGTAATCTCCATTTTAAACTAAATTAGCATCATTTCCAAACAGAGTATCATATTTATATCAGATTTATACAACCACATCAGATTACTATTAACATGTAAAATAGTCTCTTTTATGCTGCGGGTAAAAAATAGATTGAAGAAAATGATTTGATTTCCACTTTAATGTCAAGGATTTAAGTTAATCAGAGTGGCCATGTTTAGGTTGCAAGTTGCTGCGACATTGAACAAACAGCAGGTAAGGGTGGCTTTACCTTAAGAACCTGTTGTGATCCTGGCACAAAGAAAACCTTGCAGTTATAAAAGTACATCTGAAAATCATGATGTTCCTATCATGTCCATCTGCCGAATGTTAAATAAATATGTTGGTTGGTTATTTAAATATGTTGAGTGGCTAAGCCAACTGGAAAATTATAGGATATGTGTAGGAAAACTTAGAGGACATTTTTCTTCATGTTTTTTCCCCCCTTCATTCTCAGTCTGTGTATTCAGTAAAACACTTTTTGGTAGTCAATTATTGAATGAGTGGTAGTCTAATAACAAGACCATCTAGCACAGGCAGGGAAACTTAACAAGCAAAATAAAAACTAAAAAACAAACACATAAGCAAAGAAAACTTGGCACAGGCTTTGTGGAGACTTCCTTATGGTATTTTCTATTATAAAAGATGACAAAATAACATTTTATCAATTTCATTTTGAAGAACACTTTTAAGTGCAAAAGTGGTGTTTACCGAGGTCCATTTAGAGAATGTGAATCAAAAAGATCATTAATGATAAATTTAATTTTCTTTCTTTTAAGTGAAAATATATTAACCTATCATTAGAAAGGTGTGAGATTCAAGAAGAAGCTAACAAGAAGTAGTGTTTCTTCCTTACCAGAAAGTCACGATTCATTGACTATCGTTTGGAACACCACCCTCCCCCCACTCCCTAACACTTGAATCTAAAGAAGGGAAGCTTGTCTGGATGAAATCAAAATAAATTCACTTTTAAGGTAACACATCTCCCATGTTAAAGAAGATAAACTTGGAGGGAAATGAAGATGTTGAGAGTCTGAATTGGCCGGGAAGGGTAGAGACATCAGTCACTTGTCATTTGTGTAATGGTGGACTAATCCTGTTTGAAATAAGACGAGCTATCTTTTACAGTCCTGACTGTACGAGAAAGGGAGAAGCCTAACTCCCCCAAGGTCACCTGCAAAGAATGTTCATGCCAAAGTGTACCTTATAAAAATGTGGGACAAATAAGTCACAGCAGTAGGATGGCCTAAAGGAGCATTCACCGAGGGCTGTGACACTTGATTTTCCACCCGCATCTTTACCGCTGTCATCTCTGTTGTTTTGGGCAAATCAGTTACTCCATTTAGAAAATAACCAATATGGAAATTGTGTCACAAAACAATTTGTGGTGGAGGGGAAATGTCTATAAAGTACTATCCATATCTCCAAATTCAGCAGTATCAATATCTAGGAATCTTTGTGGTTTATACTCATGTGCCCATTTAAGTAGATGGATGGTTGGGAAGAGGAGGTAACTTGCCTTTGGAGTGATAGCCTCCAACTGGCCAAACTGAGAATAGCTCTTTGATTCCCAATAGTCTTAAACCAACAGGCATTTTCTTTTCCTGCTATAGAACTGCTGCATTTATTGAAGTCATAAGCCCGTAGTCTATCTTTAGACTCCTGATGTAATTTCTGAATCACCGACCATTTCTGAGACCACAAGATATTTAAAAATAAGATAAGAAATATTGACTGAGACTCCCTGAAGCCTGCGAGGGAAACGAAGACGCCACAGAAGAGGCTTACGGTGGAATTTCTCTCCCGGAGTTCGCGCACATTGAAAGTGACATGATCTATCCCAAGGAATAACTTAAGGCCTGATCCATTTAAACAGCTCCAAGTGATTTATCATAAATGTGCTTATTTGGAAGGTTTAGCAGTAACCGCTTATGGGAGGTGGTGAGGTTAACTACCAAAATTGTACATAACTTGGATCCTGTGTATGGCAATTAATCAAGAAATTATATTCTTTGACTCTCTAACAACCCACACAGAGTGCTGCATCTGTGGAGTGTTTCAAGAGAGATAGGGAGAGAGATATGAAATATTTCTTCTAATAAAATGCTAACAGCTTTGTTTTGGAGAAAAAAATATTGAATTATTGTGATGTTAGATTTATCTGGATGAGAGCTTTTCAAGACACAGTCAATAAGTAGGTGAGACAGAAGACCGACTATTTCCTGAACAAGATATTTGGGTCTTCTAAATGATTTCAGGTCTGTGCTGAGGTCCGTCTATGATGCCAGAAGGACAGCACAGGAGTAAACAGAGAACTAGAGCAGCTGAGGTTGTTATTGTGGGCATTTGTTAATTTTTTTCAAGAGTATTATTTATCCCCCAAACACATTGGAATATGTTAATAAGGACCAGGGAGGAATGACTTTTGATGTGTGGTGTCCTCGTGGACATAACTTGCACCTACATAATTGCCGTAGCACTTGGATTTTCCCAGCGAAGATTGCTGGAGGATGCCTGCTGCAGGGAGAAGCCCTGGACTTGGTACTCCCCTTGAGCGTTACTTTCACAAATTCAAGATCCAAACACCTAAAATGAATACCATAATCGCAACAGGAAAATTTCTGGCCACCAAAGTGGTTCTGTAATGTCCTTTTCATTCCTAGGGTCCTTTGTGATGTGGTTCATACGGTTGATTTTAATGTTTTTACATTTCAGTCATTAGCGTTTTAGAAAATGACAATTTCACAAACATTAACGAAGCACCAGCTTTGTGCCAACTCTGGTGAAGAGTTGGGAAGGTGGAATAATATCTGACTTCTGTCTTTTAGGATGTCCTAGTGCAGGAGACGGAGAGGGGCATAACAAATATTTACAACGTGAGAAGAGCAACAACTTATGCAATACCCCAGTGCAGAACACTTATTATATCACCGGCTAGACACTACATCATTATACTCTTTTACAGAGAAGGGAACTGAGACATAGAGAGAACGTCGATCCTGCAATTGAAAAGAAGAAGAATCAGTCTTTAAAAGGGGCTCTGTGTGGTTCTGGACACTCAATGTATGGCTTGTCAGATGTCAGGCTCTTGTTAAAGGGCTTTGCACCCATGACTTCACTTAATTCTCGTAATGACTCTATGCTGCAGATACTATAATTACCCCATTTTACAGATGAGCAAACTGAACTCTGAGAGGTTTAGAAACACAAATCAAGATTGTGTAAGTGGTGCCAGACTAGCAATTTGAACATAGGGTCTTAACTACTAAACTTTACTGCTATGAGGTGGGGGGAGACATTTCTACCTGGAGCTTTGAGTAGGAAGACAGATTAGGGCAAATAACAGGAGGAGATGAGAAACATGGTCTTGATCAGGATTTTGAAGATAACACATATCAGATATCTCTGTGATCTGAGTCAATTGAAGGATCTATTTTGAACCTTTCAAAAATCCCTCTAAAAGTTATAGATCTGAATTTTAGTAAGATTCTATTTGATTCCTTGCAGTGTGAAAATCCAACACAATGTCTGGGAATTCAGACTTATAAAAGTTGTATAGGGGTAATTCTTTTTTTTAAAACCTTTTATTTTAAGGTAATTGTAGACTCATAAGAAGTTGTAAAAATAGTACAGAGGTACAGTGTACCCTTCACCCAGCTTCCTCCAATGGTAACATTTTATATAACCATAGTACATATCAAAAGCAGGAAATTGACTTTGACAGAGTGCTATTAACTAGACTATAGACCTTATGTGGATTTCACCAGATTTTAGATGCTTGCTGTTGTTTGGTATAGTTCTTTTAAATTTTATCACATGCATAGATTTGTATAATTGCTAAGAAATAATTTTTTAATGCTGGTATAAATAACAAGAAAAATAAGATGTTTTGAACAATCAGTCATTTTGCTGTAAGGCATTATTATGTTTGGGGGTTACTTTGCCAAATATCCTACTCTTTTAGAATAATTTATGTTTTAATGGAATATTACCATGAAGGAAGAACGATTATTTATAGTACAAAAGGGCTACATTTGTCTAAAAAACAAACAAAAAAAGATTCCCCTCAGAGGGTATAAAGTGATTCCATTAAAAAAAAATAGCATGTCCGTATATTTTTACTTAAAGCTTACTTGTTAGATTTAATTTTTAAACAATTACAGATGGAAGTGATAGGCTCTTGGTTTTTCTATGTATTTTCGTGTATTTCAAATGAGCAGTCGGGAAAGGTATTAAGGCACACGTTGAAAGACACCGTCTTACATTAACATAGGAAATTTTATTGCAATCCAGTGCTTTTCATTTTGTAGCTCTTGTTTTGTAGGAAGACAGGAATCTTAAACCCCAAGATTTTAGTATGTTTTCCCAAGCCCCAGACACATGAGCTCAAAAAGGGGTTAAATTTTAATGAAAACATACCCTCTAGTCAATGTGCTTTAAATTATAATTTTAAAAGCCAATCATTTTCTATTTTGACTGACATGTGGCATTTTGGAGAAATTTTTAAATCTTCAAAGTCTGTAAGAAATGAACTTGGGGGGCTCGTAGGTACTGTATTTAGAACAGGGGAAAAAAGATAGCTCAGAGCGAAGAAGGGGTTGAATTAAAATCATTTGTGATAATGCATCACAAAGAGACACAATCACAGCACATCCATTTCCACTGGCATCTGTACATCTGCCTCTGACCCCAGCTTTCTGGTCTGTCTCCTTTCTTTACAGAATCTTCAGTTCTGCGTAGATGCGCACATTAGAGAGGAAATTGGGGCTAATGATTTAGGAATGTGCTAATTAATTCTCATGATGTCCTCTGAACCGAGAGAAATCGTGGAGTTTGCCTGTGTGTGCATATACACAATGTATATTTTTCCACCTAGTGTTTTCTTCTGAAGGAAAGTTATGCTGGTTTTCTTTTTTTTTTTTTCCCTTTTTAGGTTCTTTCACGGTGACAGCTAGCAGCATCCAAAGTGCTGACATTATGACTTAGAGATGTGATAAAGAGAGACATCTACTGCATTTTCTGTAAGTAAATGCGGTCCCGGCATTGAGAGAACAAACACAACCAGATACCTGCCCTCCATGAGTTTCTTAATATAAGCATCGTGGTTCCTAATTAGCAGTTAGATTGCATTCACTGTAAGTTTGTCTTTGCTTAGCAATGATGATCAACCTTTGCTAAACAGAGATTTGCAATCATGCTGGGGACACTTATGGATGTTTTAAAAAAGGTTTCAACATTTGATAGTAGGTTTTCCAAAAGCTTGAAGGATAGCTTTTAACATTTCCCTTCCAGCTCAAGTATTTCCTGAATTCTGTCCAAGCCTTCTATAGCTAAACAAAAGCCTTTTTGACACTTAATAGACAATGTGGTGGCTTTTTTTTTCTTCTTCAGACCAATATATAGGCATTTATATGGCCACGTTGAACTATCGTAATTGAGACACCTTGCAGAAATGGCAACTGTAGGGTGACTCGTGTCAAAAATCTCCAGAACAAATTACATTTCACCAATTTCTAAAAACTTTCAGAGATGCCTCTCCCTTTTTCTCCTCTCTCTCACTCCAGCAGCCCCCCTTTCTTTTTTTTAAATATTAAGCAAACTATTTGCATTTTTAGATTTTATCAAATTTGCTCCATTTTGCTCTGGGTTTGCCAAAACTCTAAACGGACTCCCCAGATCAAAACAATCAGTGGGGACTCAAGTGTTCTCAGTTCCTGAAATGAAAACAGAATTGATGTTCAGGACGTTCTGTTTTTGCTCTGGCTACTAGCTTGGCTTCTGGCTCTGAGAATATTCTTACTCTCAAGTTTAGTTCCAGTTCTGTTTATTTTGTCCCCAGCTCCGTGAACTTTCCACCGCCATACTCTTCAAACAACACGTTTTTTTCTATTTTGAGTTGGAGTTTATTTTGTACTCACCCTTCATTCTGTGGGGTCATGAATAAATTTAACACAAGGAAAAACTCTCCTCCTGACCACTGACAGAAGGGAGAATCTGAGAATAAAGATAAAAATTGCTGCTTAAACCCCCAAAGCAAGGCATTTGGGAAAGAAGAGAAGAGGAAAAAAAAAAAGAAACAAATTAGAAAAAATTAAAAACATTTAGTAGGGGTTTCTGTATGAAACAGGTGTTTGATGAAGCTTAAGCAAAACAAACAACAAACTCACCATTAGGGCCAAGTATTTGACAGATATTTTAACTGCTAGGCTATTTTTATTTATGAAATAAATATGCAGGTTTACGCATTTGAATGTAGAACAAATGTTTGCATATTGAAACTTACGATTTCTTGATAGATAGTCTGAAATGGGGGAATAGTCCAATTGAAAGTCATTCTTAATTGGGCTCAATGTAAATGTTATGGTTCAAAGAAAAGGATAAAAAGTGAGATTTGTCCTCTGGGGCATGTTGAGGTTGCTGAAATTTCTGGCAATAGTGTTACCCCCGAATTGCCGCACAAGGAATTTCATTTCACAAAGTTAAGAGAAGTCAGAGGAACTCTTTGCCCCCAGTGTCCAGTGACAGAGGAGTGACTAACCAGGACAGCGCCAGTGTTTGGGACCCAGCAGCCATACGGACACGGCACATACTCATGGCAACATCAGAATGGCTCTGTTTAGACCGAAATGATTTGTGGCCTCAAATGTACATGTACAGTATAATAAAAAGTCGTTCTATCCTTGAAGTCTTTGGTGTTGGCTCACTTCTTTTGAGGCCATATACAATAGTACAACATGACAAGTGAAGTATTCAAGCCATAAGAGAAGAAAAATATATTGTTGTATTCCAATCACGGGGTGCCTCCGATGTGTTGGTTCTGCGCTAGCCCTAGAGGGTACAGTTTCTGTCCCCAGGGAGCTTACTATTAGAGAGCTAGATCTGGAGACAACGTCATAACAATGCGTAAGGAGTGGGAATGGGGAGCGTCACAGGAATACTCAGAAAAGGGGGCTTCTGGGTCTCGCTGGCCCCCCTTTCTGTTCCCTCCCTTTTCCTCTCTTCTCTCTCCTTTTCTTTCTTCCTTCCTTTCATTCTCCTCCTTCTCTCTTGATCTTTCTTTTCCAAATAGAATCCTGCCCAACGCATAATAAAAAAAAGAGAAATAATCACATTGTTTAGAAAGTGGTGGAATATTATGGTGGTGACAGCCATAAGCAAGGAAGGGTACGACTAGATTGGACTTCCGGCTCTGCCATTAGCAAGAGCCAAAAGAAATGATCTCAGTTTTCTCTTTTATCAAAAATGAGGCTAAAAATACTTACTTTGTAGAGATATTAGACGGGATCTTGTAAGTAAAGTCCCTGGCTTCCTTTCTTGTGGGTAGTGAGCACCATTAGCTTCCACTGTATTATTATTACTATAATTGTTGCTATTATGTTCCCTTTTATTTTCTAAGATCAATATCTATATTATATAATAGCTAGGAAATAGTGGATGATGATGGTATTGATCAATTGAAAATTTTTCTCTGAAAACAACTGACAAGCTTTGGTATTATATAACTTATATTTTTCAAAATTAAAGTTAAAAATAATTTTTAATAAGCAAAGTTTTTAGATAAAGCACCTAAGGCTTTGCCACATTAGATGCAATTACTGTCTTTTCCTTAGAATGTTTTTAGACCTAAAGTTTGAGCCCAAATTCAATTATCCCGTTTAGGTGACAGGGCATCTTAACAATATTTATTAATATTTACTTTGACTCAAAAGTGATTGAGACATACCTCTCAATGTGTGCATAAGGAGTAATGTGATAAGATTTTCTTGTGTCTTGTGAAATCAGTTTTACTTAGTATAGACAAATACATGTTGTGAGAATATATATTCACATTGTTTGAGAGCGCTAAACTTCAAAAATTATAAAACATATCATTGTTATAAATTTTTCCCAAATGAAGAGCTTTTTCAATCATTCTTCATGAGCACACGTGAATTCTAGAAGTGCTCCGATTACCTTCCCATCACTTTGTCTTTCCCAAACTAAAAAGGCACCAAAGGGACAGGGGATGGAATCCTACAAGGAATGTAAGCGTCTCCCCCTCTGTTTATATACGGTGTCATGCTCCTGTCTCTCTACCCCTGGCCTAAGCTTTAGCGTCCCTGACCATCTCCACAAATGGTCCATTGACTCTCTCGTCTTCTGTTTTGCTTTTGTGGTTCGATCTGCTTGAAATGCCTTTTCATGTCGGGGCAAAATCTTACTAATCTTTTCAGGTCTGGTTCCAGTGTCATCTATTGTGTGGTTTCTTTCTCAGTTTTCCTGGGCAGAACAAGCCAGTTCCCTCTTTGTACCCACGCCTCTTTGTTCCTCTCCCTGATACACGAGAGCTGTGTCAATGCCTTTTCACTCCTTTATACCAGGAATGCCTGGATGGTGGGATCTATGTCTTATTCACCTTTCTAGAAAACTTGTTTCCTGTCTTCAAGGAGTTCCCAGTCCCGGCAGGGAAACAGCCACATAAACACACAATTAGATTGCAATTGGAGAGTGATGGAAAACAATTGTCTAAATTAGTGCACACAGATGAGCTCTAATTTACTAAAGAACTCTGCTTTTCTCCTGGAAGAATCGAGCAGTCCGCATGTAGGTATAACGTGTTTCTTAAAACAGCAATGTTTTCCCAGTCTTCATATCAATATTTATGCTGTTGCTCATGCTCTGTAAAACAAAATAAAACCAAACACAAACTCCCAATGACATTGTATACCTGATGTTAGCGACGGGGAATTTAGGAGTCTATTGGAACTGTGACACACAGCAGGAATGATACTTAGTCCTCCAAACCAAATAAAGTTTCTCTGAACCTGAGCTGTAAGCTAAGACTTTAAGTGCCATTTATTTGTTGAGTTTTGCCACTCTACATGGCTCAGTTTGGCACCAGACCTTTAGAAGTATTTATAGTTTAATTGATATGTGGTTTATTTTCAATTATATTAAAATGACCTGCTTATATTACAATGACAAGATTTCCAAAACCTAACGCTGCCTTAAAAACATCGCTGTAGCAGTGAATGATTTCTAAATGTTATTCTAGAAAGCAAGGGGTAAGGACTTCAGACAAACACATGGCCCATAGCTTAGGATAGTGGATTCTGCCTGGATCCAGAATGTAGTCATAAAATTATCTTCTCTGTCTTGGATGCCCAGAGTTAGGGGTTTTTGAAAAGTGTTTTCTATTGTTATTTCTGGATACCTTTTTTCTTAATACACACTGTGAGGTAGCCCTGTTACGGCAGGCTCATAGCACCATAACCTTTTCCCATATATAGCCAGGAACAGCTTCGTGCTGTTAAGTAGAACTTATGAGTACTTTAGAGAAGGAAAGCGTTGCTATTCTTGAGCAAACTCAGAGAGTTTAGAAACATTATTTTGAAATGTGCTTCCTTAAAGTCAGAAGAACTTAATTAAGTTCCCAGGGTTAATTGTTTCTGAAGTGTTAACATGTCATTTGTCTATTCAAACTCCAAAGCAAATCTAATACAGGATTTAATAACCTGTTTATGTGAATAGAAATTTGGGGTGGGGGCGGCGTGGGAGAAGAAGGAAAAGCTAATAGGCTTTTACCTAGTTAGTGGGTTTAAGGAAGAATTCTTTCTGTCTTCATTTGAAACAAAAGGTAAATCCTATGTTCTAAACTCCTTCTGTTTGGGAGTATAAATTGGGATGGCAAGGAAGTTTCGGAACAAAACGGTATTTTTATACTTTGTTCATTTCATATTTATCACTAGCTTGTTTGCTAATTTTCATTTGCAAGAGGCAATTCTTCCAGCTAACTGGGTGCCTCAATGGGCCACTGATTTCTTTGAAGTGACAGTCTGTAAATATGCATAAAAAAGGGATGCAATTAGCGTGTGTGTGGTTCAGTGCAGCCTGATTCCATTGGCAAGTTTACCCACAGTGTTGATAAGCTACATTATCTAGAAAATTGGCCGCTGAAAAACAGCACCTCTGATTGCCAGCAAAGGTTCCAGATAACAGGGTGCTGAAGAGAAATATAATTGAGGTTGAATATATTAACCAAGGTGTCACATGCTCCTTAGAAGCTCTAATTTATCAGCATGTTGGAATTTTTATTAACATTTGGAATGCGTTTCTACCACACTAATGAAGTGGAATTGGCAGTTCAGGTTTTAGTTATTGTCATTTCTGAGAAGTTAAATGTAATTTCTCGTTAGACACAGTTATGTAAATATATTTGTTCGGGGGCTGAAAAAAATTATGCATTTTACAAAATACAAATATGTTGTTAAGAGGCGGTGTGACAAATCAGAGATGGCTCGAGTCCTGAAAACCAGCCTCATATTTATGCTGCATTTTCTGTGTTACAGCTCTTCTTTGTGGGGGGAATTGGAGAGAAATGGAGGAAGCGTAATTTCATTAATTCTGTGACTGGCTCACCAATTGTGAAAAACAGTTCGAATTAGCCACTGTTTTAGTAGGCTAGAATATCTAAAAGTATTTTATGATTAAACTATCTTTTTTTAAATAAAAACTTGCTCAAATTATAAGGTGAATTAAACTTTCATAGGAGGTATCTGCTTTTCTCTTTCCTATTCTTCTCAGAAATACCCAAGACTTGTTCATTTTCTAATTCTAATAAATAGGTTTTGAAAAGTATTTGTTAACAAGAACATTGAATTCTATCAATTAGAAATAAATGGAAGTGTGCAAACTTGAAATTATTTTGGATTGCATACATATGTTAACACTGTATAATTTTTAAAGCTGGGGAATAAAATTCATAAACTTGGGATAATAGTTCCTTAGGAATAGAGAAGAAAAAAGAATCAGAGGTATCTGGAAAACACACCCAAGCAGCGTTGGCTGCGTATTTCCTATACTATATGGTGGGTATATGAGTATTTGTTTCAATATTATGATTCATAATTACATACATGTAACATATATGTTTATATAGATTACATAGCAGAACATAAGACATTTTTAGGAGGAAATAAAATCTCATAAATTTTGTTTTCCCATGGCAATGATTGGGAATGATGTCTGAATTGTCCTCCATTAGTAATAGATATGGTGGTCACAAGGCAATGGGTATTTTAAGACAAATGACCCGTGGAAAAGATACTCTAGCTTTTCTTTTGCATTCACTCCTTAGTTACTGCCAGCCTTCTACTATCCTATAGGGCTACCAATTTCATTCCTTCTTCTGGGAGCTGCTACCACTCCCAGTATTCCTTGACCCCATTCTTTGTACCTGCTGAAATTCTTCCCTGCATCTCACAAGCTCATCCTTCAGCCCTTGGCTGTAAACTTCTGATCTCTGTCTTATATTCCAATGAGAGAGAGAGAGATCGAGAGAGAGAAAGAAAAGGGGGGTCCACAGGGGAGGAGAAAGGAATGGTATTCCATTTACTAGCAGGAACTTCTGGTCAGAACTGAATTTGGCACAGGAGAGTCTTATGCCTATTTGACAATACTCTTGGGAGACCCATTTTGGTGGATATGGTCAATTGTTGCTAGCACACATTTTGCTTTTCTTCTTATGTTGCCAGTGGTATAGCTGAAATCTGTGATTTCCACACTTTCTTACAGCTAGGGTTCTGGAAGAAAATTGGGTTTATGCAGGTGCCATTTGGAAGGTGATCTTCTAGTGCAGCGATTCTCAACCTGTGGGACACAACCCCTTTGGGGATCAAACGACCCTTTCACAGGGGTCACCTAAGACCATCCTGCATATCAGATATTTAAGTTATGATTCATAACAGTAGCAAAATTACAGTTGTGAAGTAACAACAACAATGATTTTATGGTTGGGGTCACCACAACATAACTATATTAAAGGCTTGTGGCATTAGGAAGGTTAAGAACCATTGTTCTAGTGCTATTCCCTAGTTTCTGAGTAAGGAGTGGCCGTGGTAGTGACCCTGATGCTGGATCATGCCCACATTACCATGTTTTTGAACGCAGCGGTTCCATGGGCAGCCTCTAGGCTTTCCACATTCTTGAGTGAGCAGGTGTAGAGGCTTTCCTGGTAGGCTGATTTGTTAGTGTGGTCACCTTGTCTTTTTGGCATCTTTATATTCCAACACTTTTGCAAGGACCTAATTCCATGTGTTAAACCCCTTTCTGTGCAAATAGTTTGGTTTTGAGCAACTGAACTCAACACACCTGTAAATCTGGTTCAAGCGACTCAATCATAGCACCAGGCCAATGGTGAAGCAAGAGAGGCTCCCAGAGCACAGAAATGTAAGGACTCTGCCACTTTCAGGGTCATGGAAGTATTTCCTTAAACTTTTACAGTACTGGTCAAATCTCTCCTGTCTGAACTCTGGCTCAGCGCAATAATCAAATAGCAGGTGCTATTTATTATAAAAGTAATTAAATCACATCTACAGCAGATGTTGGCAAAATGCAAGCCCTGGGCTAAATCTGACCCACTGCCTGTTTTTTGTAAATAGAGTGCAATCAGAACATACCCACGTGCTTCTTCCATGTATTGTCTGTGGCTTTCCCCCCCTTCAACAGCAGAATTGAGCAGTGGCAACGGAAACTATAGAGCAGAAAATATTTACTATCTGACCCTTTACTGAAAAAGCCTGCTGATTTGTGCTCTGTTTAGCACCGCAGATAAATTTCAATGTGTGGAGCGAGATGGCCTGAGGTAGGATTCTGTTTCCTCTATGTGGCACTGGGTAAGTCTCTCCCACTGAATGATGTGCTGGGGTCAGCCAGAGCCAGCTCTGAGCTTCTCTTCCTACCTCCACTTTCAATGATCATGGTGATGGTTTGAAATCAGCCATGATGGAAGTATTAACACCAAGAAAATTATGCTACAAATCAGGACTCCCCCAGAGACCCAGGAACCCAACATTTACTGTCTCTGTAAGTACAGATGGTCCTTGCCTTCTGATGGTTTGACTTACGATTTTTCCATTACTATGGAACAAAAGTGATACCCATTTGGTAGAAACCATACTTCAAGTATAATCATTCTGTTTTTCACTTTCAGTATAGTTTTCAATAAATGATATGATATATCCAATGCTTTGTTATGAAATAGGCTTTCTGAAATAGGCGTAATTTTACCAACTGGAGGCTAGTGTGGGCTTTAAGGTAGGGTAGGATGAGCTATGATGATCAACAGATTAGGTGTATTAAAAGGGCTTTGACTTGAAGTTTTCACCAACTTATCACGTGCTGAAAATATGGCTGCTAGAGGAGATTCCTCTGTATTAGTTTCTTCTGTATTCTCTGTATTAGATTCTTCTTCTTCCAGATGATGTAATAGCTGTAATTAGTGCCTCATCTGGAGCCCCATGGAGCTCCAGCTGCTGCAGCTGCGTGTAGTCAACAGCTTCTACCTGTGTCCTCCCCAGGGGCAGGCAGTGGTTTCCTGGTACAGGGAGCACAAAAGCCCAGCTCCTTTGCATCCTTCTGTCACACAGTTTATGCTCCAGAATGCCTCTTCGACCATGAATCAGATAAAGGCTGGACATTGCCTGGGACTACATTCTTGATTAACTTTTTTACTTTCAGCATCTCATTTTACTTCTTCTTTTAAAGGTTTTCCAGGACGATTTTTAGTCCAGGATTTGAACAGGGGTGAGGGCAGTGAGGGCGGAGAGCCCACATTGTAAGGAGGCACTGGCTGTCAGGTCAAGAAAGTTACACCCCCCTTTTAGGGAGAGAGCCTCCTAAAATGCTATAGTTTAGCTGCTTCTCTCTCTTTACCCTAGCCGGGGCCCTTTTTGTTCAAATAAATCTCATGAACTTGCCTTTCTGCTGTAACCTCTACTCCTAAACAATCCCACCTAAGACAAATAGGAGTCATAATGGGTTGTTTGTTACCTATTTATTGTTTTAAAGATTACGTGAGCGATGGTCAAAACAATGATGGAAGGACAAACAGCTAGAAAGACAGATGAGACAGCTTTTGTACCCTTCTCCCCAGCTGAAATGCATTTTCTGTTTCTTTTTGCTTTTCTGAATGCCACTCCCCCAGCTCCCACAAAGCATATTTTGTATATAAAACACTTACTGGCTTCCGCATTCTAAATGACCTTGATTCACTTTAAATTATATGACTCTTTAGTCTCCGATGCCATTGTTTTTCTGCCAAATGAATTTTTTTTAACTTCCTTTGTGTATATGTCCTATATCTTGGTATCTGTATACTATTACTAGACTAGATTGACAGATGTGGTAAAACCAATTGAATGATACTGTAAAAATTATCCTTAGAAGTCTGAAAATAAATCTTATTGGTGGCTTTGCAAATATGGTTCCAGGGTTTTCTCCTGGTAAGTGCTCAAGTACAAGGACCACGGGATAGCTCATTCCCTTTGCAGCCCAGAGAGGTGAATATTTGAATACAATTTACTTGCAATGCCTGGAAAGTTGTTTCCTTGACTCTCAAATGACTTTTTGACTTGCAGTTTTGGTAGGTCTTCAGCAATTTTTTTAAGCCAATTTAGTCCATAGATACTGTCATGGTCTATGCCAGCACTCTGTCTAATCTCTTTCTAGTTCCTGCCTACTTAAAATTCTCTAATTTATTTACTGCGAATCAATCCTTCTTCTTGACCAGATTAGAAGCTCCCTGAAGGTAGGCTCCTCACAAAGATTCCCCATCATATCTAGCCAATCCAGCCCAGGGCAGGCACACAGTGAAGTCTGACACCATAATCAACAGAACAAATAAATCCCACAGACTTTCCAGGGCTGGTGAATAGTGACACAGTGTGCGCTCAGTACATATTTGTAGAGTGAGTGAATGAATGAAGTCACTTAAAGCAACCTGCCAGCACATTTTTTCACAAGCTAGGAGCTCTTGTTCATTCTCAATAAATACAGGGTGGGCATAAAGTTCGTGTACAATTTAAATAGTCATAACTTTGTACTTTTCTACAAAGACAAATGAATACATATATTTATGAGTGATTTTCCTTAGATTAGTCCTCATGTGGAAAATAACAGCCATCATGCTACCTAAAATTGAAAATGTGGGGCGGCTCCTGTGGCTCAGCGAGTAGGGCGCTGGCCCCATATACCGAAGGTGGCGGGTTCAAGCCCGGCCTCGGCCGAACTGCAAAACAAAAAAATAGCCGGGTGTTGTGGCGGGCGCCTGTAGTCCCAGCTACTAGGGAGGCTGAGGCAAGAGAATCGCTTAAGCCCAAGAG
>CAUYON010151132.1:0-36127 GCA_963573935.1 Arctocebus calabarensis | reverse complement strand
AGTGATCAAGGAAATGCCATGAAGGATATCTGTAACAGTATGATCAAAATATTTCTGAATGTATATGAATCGTGCCCTGTGATTGCACCAATGTACATAATTATGATTCAATAAAATTATTAAAAAAAAAAAAAAAAGATTAGCCCACGTAACAAAATCCCAAAACCAGAGATGTTGGCGTGAATGTGGAGAAAAGGGAACACTTCTACACTGCTGGTGGGAATGCACACTAATACGTTCCTTTCGGAAGGATGTTTGGAGAATACTTAGAGATCTAAAAATAGACCTGCCATTCGATCCTATAATTCCTTTACTAGGTATATACCCAGAAGACCAAAAATCACATTATAACAAAAGACTTTTGTATCAGAATGTTCATTGCAGCCCAATTCGTAATTGCCAAGTCATGGAAGAAGACCAAGGGTCCATCAACCCATGAATGGATTAATAAATTGTGGCACAGGTATACCATGGAATATTATTCAGCCTTAATGAAAGATGGAGACTTTACCTCTTTCATGTTTACATGGATGGAGCTAGAGCATATTCTTCTTAGCAAAGTATCTCAAGAATGGAAGAAAAAGTATCCAATGTACTCAGCCCTACTATGAAGCTAATTTATAGGTTTCATATGAAGGCTATAACCCAACTATAGCACAAGAATAAGGGAAAGGGGAAAAGGAGGGGAGGGGAGGGCGGAGGATGGGTGGAGGGAGGGTAATTGGTGGGGCCACACTTATGGTGCATCTTAGAGGGGTACAGGCGAAACTTACTAAATGCAGAATACAAATGTCTTCATACAATAACTGAGAAAATGCCATGAAGGCTATGTTAAACAGTTTGATGAAGCCAGCACATTGTACCCCTTGATTACACTAATGTACTCAGCTATGATTCAACAAAAAACAAAACAAAACAGTTGAATAAATACCAGCTCCCTTTCTACTTCATCAATAAAACCTTAGCAAAGTAGGCTGTATTTTATTTACTCTCTCCCCAAACTCTCTGTGTACTGGAATAGATATTCTTGAACTAGGTTTACAGATGGGCTTCAAGGGGAAAATGACTCAGTTGTTGAGAACTAAAGCTTCTAAATAAAAAGGATATAACTCTGGATCCCACTACCTGTGTGATGCTTAAGTGATGTAGATGCCCTAAATCTCAATGTATCCGGGGTAAAAGAGGGGTAATAAGAGATAAATGAGAAAACTAAATGACTCCTGACACATGGTATACACACATAACAAATGTACAGGGAGAATTTATAAACTCTCTGATATGCTATTATTTAGTTCAATGTTGTGTATCAGCGTATGTGCATGTTTGTATAAGTGGTATGTGTATATATGTATATGTATGTACATACATACATGTATGATCCATAGCTTTTTATCAGAAGTTCAAAGAGCACTGTGACCTGTAACAGTGTTAAGAGGCTGAATTTTATAGGAAAGATATGGGAATCACATTAAAAACCAAAATGTTTGGCACGGAGCAGTGGCTCACTCCTATAATCTGAGTAATCTGGGAGGCTAAGGAAGGTAGATCACCCGAGCTCAGGAATTCTAAAACATCCTCAGTAAGAGTAAGACCCTGTCTCTACTAAAAGCAGAAAAGTTGAGGCAAGAGGATCTCTTGAGCCCAAGAGTTTGAGGTTGCTGTGAGCTATAATGCCTCAGCACTCTACCCAGGGTGACAGAGTAAGACTCTGTCTCAAAAAAAAAAAAAAAAAAAGTTTGAGGTTTGTTCTGATTTTGGTTTCTAGTCTGTACCAACTCTCAACATCTTCCTGGAAGCTATGTACACAAAAAAATTCACATAAAGCAGAAAGATACAATTCCATTCACAAACTCCCTCTCATCCCTGGTGCACCTTTAAGCAGTTAAAGAAACCAAACCCAGTGAGTACTCTGAAAAAGCCCCAATAATCTCACTACTCAAGACTCTATGGCCCAGTGAAAATTTGTATCTGCAGAGAAGTTAAATTATAAATTATTTATTGATTTTATGAGATTTCCAATCAAAGGATCTTTTTAAGAACCAGTCTATTATAACACAAATAAATTTTGATTTATAAAAATGAGATAAAATGTTGCAGAAAACCACCTACACCACAAATCTGGGTACATAATAGAGAACCAAATTAACCAAAAGGAAAAGTAGGCAATAAAATAATATTTCTCTGCCAAATTTGAATTGTAGTTAGTGACTGAAACATTCATTTGAGGGAAAAAACCCACTGAGCTATGTATGAAATGAAGAATGATTTTGTAGAATCCATTCTATAATTTTTATTGAGTTGAAACTATAATTTTTATTGAGTTGTACACTCTAGTTCTCTCAGCTGGCATTGCTACATGAGCCCCATAGCAGAGGAGCATGAGACTGGAGAGCAACAGTAGTGAGCTAAGGGCCTTTCTGACATTAACTTTTAGTGGTCTCTCATTCTGTACAACTGAGGGAATTAAGTCTTAGCCATCAATTCAACACATGCTTATTTAATTTCAGCACATGCTTTAAAAAATATTATTATTCTAATGAACAATAACCCCTAGCCTTATTTGATCATATATTTTCAATGCAATTAGTCATTTGAATCCCTAGGTCCCGGATTATCTTTTTAAGGAAAGACCTTTTAAACTGGAGACACAAAAGTAATATGTATACAGATTCTTTAAAACAAAAACAAAAGAAAACAGAAGAAAATGATGATTTATATTCCTACCACCAGGAGGTAACGACTACATTTTTTTTGTACAATTTACCAGACTTTTCTTCTGTCTGCTTATATTTACATGTTTATATAAATATATTTGAAAAATTGTGATGCCGTTCATATCGTTTTGTGTGATATTTTCCACTTCAAATGTATTTCATTCAATCTTTTAATCTCCTGAATAATAGTTTTTAGTTTCTTTGTTCCACAATTTAAGTCCTACCCTATTACTAATTATTTTTATTGTTTCTAATGAACTACTATTAAAGATTCCAATGAATCCCCTGGGTATATATCTTTGCACACTTATTTTCTTAGAATAAAATTAATCAAAATGTAAATACTACCTTAAAGGGTATACACATTGTTAAAGTATTTGATACAAATTGCCAAACAGCCTTCAAGAAAATTGGAGTCAATTTAAACAGCCAGCAACAGGTTTACAAGAGCGTTTGTTTCCTTATCTGCTCTCCAACATGTGATATTGTCATTCTTTTTAATATCCTATGTATTTAATTCTTGAGGATAATTTTAAATACTAAGTAACAAGCAGTATTTGGACCTTTTTTAGACTACAAGGGACTTCTTAATAGTAACAGGAGTAATAGGTGAAAATGACTCATAACTAATAGTAGTAATAAGTGGAAATTACCATAACTATATAACCAATTCTGAAATTCTATTCTGTTCTCTTGTTTTTCTTTTTAAGAAAAGCAAAGCATGCTTGAAGGAGTGTGGGGTAATTATTACAGATATATGTATATAGAATACCAGAACAGATGAAAGGTATTTCTGCAAGCTCAACAGATAAAAAGCCAAGGCAGGAATCATGCGTCCAATGTTCTATGTCTGAAGTTGCCTAAAGGGCTAGGGGTGCATGTATGTTTCAGCAATTCGTGAGATAAAAGTTTGCTCTGCTCTCCTTACCATGCAATGCACCCTTACTTTCCTCTCATGTGATAGTAAAGACTTGCATAGCTTATTTATTTAATGGTACTATCTAAAACATCACTAGGAGCTGTGCACAGGCATTTTAATCACTGAGATTACAATGCTAGTTGTGAAATAACAGCAAAAGAGATTCAAAGGAAATAACAAGAATTGGAAGAGGGATTAGAAGGAACAAGGTGAGGAGAAACTAAGAAATGCTAAGTCAGTGAGTAAAACATAGAAACAGAGTGCTCTGTCTACCCTGTTGCCTTTGACTTGCATTGATCTCTAAAGACCCAGAGAATAGAAACCAAATTCTGGAAATGTTTCCAAATACAATCTATTTTTCGTAAAGAAGAAGGAGAAGAGGAACAGGATAGGTAACCATGCAAGTATAGACACGTGCTGGACAAAAGTGTTTGGGTCAACAATGAACTACATAAAATGATGGCCCAATAAGATTGTAATATCAGGCTCAGTGTCCATAGCACAGTAGTTGTGGCGCCAGCTACATACACTGAGGGTGGCAGGTTCGAACTTGGCCCAGGCCAGCTAAACAACAATGACAACTGTAACAAAAAATAGCTGGGCGTTGTGGCAGGCACCTGTAGTCCCAGCTACTTGGGAGCCTGAGGCAAGAGAATTGCATAAACCCAAGAGGTTGAGGTTGCTGTGAGCTGTGACACTACAGCACTCTACCGAGGGCGACATACAAAAACTCTGCCTCAAAAAAAAAAAAAAAAAGGAAAGATTATATTATACTTTTAAAATAATTGCACCTTTTCTTTTTACTTTATCTTCCCTATGTGTTTGTTTGTTTGTTTTTTGAAACAGAGTCTTAACTCTATCACCTGGGATGGAGTGCAATAGTGTAATCATAGCTCACTGCAACATCAAGCACATCCTCCTACCTCAGCCCCTCAAGAAGCCAGGACTGTAGACTATTATTTTTTAAAACATTTATAAAGAGACAGAGTCTTTCTATGTGACCCAGGCTGGTCTTGAACTCCAGGTCTCAAGTGATCCTCCTGCCTCAGGCTCCCAAAGTGCTGGAACTAGAGGCAGGAGCCACCACACCTGGTGTGATACACCTGATGTGTAACTATGTCTAGATACAGGAAAAAAAATCACCATTGTCTTACAATTGCCTATAATATTCAATATCGTAACCTACTATACAAGTTTGGAGCCTGAGAGCAATAGACTGAACTGTGTAGCCTCGGGGTGTAGTAGGCCGTATTATCTAGGTTTATACAGTACACTCCATCACGCTTGCACAAGGACAAAACTGCCTAACGATGCATTTCTCACAATAAATCCCCGTTGTTAAACAGCACATGGTGTAGTCACTGTCTAATAAGCAGTCATTTTCTGAGTAGTTTAGCATGGCAGTCAGGCAAAATGTTGAGATTGCAGAGCCAAGTGTTCCAAGAAATACATCGAGATGTACTAAGAACTTTCAATCCCTTATTACTGATGGCTTTTCCAAGTGACAGTTGGTGTCAGATCCTTTTCCCAAACATGCATCTTTCTTCATATTGATTAAACACAAAGTTACAACCACTTTCCAGCTAGGCTACATAACTTTTGCTGCTCAAAATTTCTTGGGGGAAAGTAAAGAAAGATTCTTTAAACTGAACAAACTGACAAACACAAAGCCTAGAAGACCTAGGCTTATAGAATTTGGTTAGTGGGTAAAGCTCTCCTGGAGGCCACATAAAATCTCTCGAATGTGCCAGGTTTTCTGGTTCAGAACATTAGTCCATCTATAAGTACTCAGTTTGAGGAGATATTTTAAAGGGCATCTTGAAAAAGATGAAAATGTGCAAGCATATATTAATTTGGGAAAGTTTAGCACAACAGAGTTTAAAATCTCTCCCTGTTTCCCGAAGAAGAGCCATTGAAGTCATCATTTACAAAGCCAGTTTGCCATATTCACTTGCGATAGGAAATTCTTACAAATGAGATAAGTGGAAAAAGTGACATTAATATCACAAAAGGACACCCATTTCCAAGTAGGCTTTATATGGCATAATGTCTTTTTTATTAGAAGGTCTGGGTCAAAGCAATAGGACATGAAGATTGAAGAATATTTAGTATGTATGTGAAATCTTCCTTTGAAAGGCACCGATAATACAGAGGGTAAGAATCCTCTCAATACACCTGAGAAATATCAATAGAAGCAATTGTAAATGAGTCAAAGAAAAAAGTACAATTTTAAACACATTGGATTGCCTCAAATATTTAATTTTACCTTAATTTCTACCATGCAGTTGCCCAGTAATTGTTTCCTTTTTCATCCGTTTGCAGTACGCTGGACAGCTGAGACCTATTCCCTTTCTTTAATGCAATAATCCTAAAATTTGAGTGTGAACAAGAATCATTCAGAGAAACCATCTGATGCATGGTTCAAGGCCCCACCTCTCAGGATTCTGCTTCAATGGGTTTAATCTAGGGCCAAGAGACAAATCTTGCACAATTACCCCAGCACGTTTTCTTTTTCTTTTCCTTTTTATTTTTTTGAGACAGAGTGTTACACTGTCACCCTTAGTAGAGTGCTGTGGTATCACAGCTCACAGCAACCTCAAACTCTTGGGCCCAACCAATTCTCTTTCCTCAGCCTCCTGAGCAGCTGGGACTACAGGCACCGGCCACAATGCCCAGCTAGTTTTTGGTTGCAGTTGTCATTGTAGTTTAGGAGAAGTGAGCCAGGCTCGAAACCGCCAGCTTTTTTGTATGTGGCTGGCGCCCTTACTCGCTAAGCTACAGATGGACACTGAGCTACCCCAGCCCATTTTCTTTGAACTTACTTTGCAGATCATAAGAAGAAACACACACACACACACACACATCTAATGAATATCTAAATCAACAGAACAGTTCCTTGTAAAAAACCTTCAAGGACATGGACTCTCCAAACCTTCTGACTCATAACCCTAGGTTTTCATCACTGGGAAGATCAAACATTTGCATTTACATCCATCAAAAATGTCCACAATTGATTTAACAGGGCATAACATATTAATAGACAATGTGGGTCACATCATTTTTATGATTTATCATACTTCATACTTTGACTTGCTTGAATAGTGTTAGATCTTAAAAAACATTTTACAAAAAAAGAAAAAAGAAGAGCTTTTTACTTTTTGAGCTAGTTAACATCACTAAGGCTATTTTGTATTCAAAAGCTAAGTCTAGTACGATCTTTTCTCTCCTCACCTGGCATTCCTTTCTAAGCCTTTAACTCTCTTATGCCCTTCTTGGGATATCTGATGAAGATTTGTACAACATCTCGGGAAAAAAATCCTATGATTTTCTTTGCAAATTTTAGTAGTGCTCGATTCTATTAGCTATTGATTGAGAGAAAAAATGATACCTCACTTTCGATAAAGTTTTCAATTTATAGACTATAAGCATTTCCTCCAAGTCTTAAACATTTGCAATATGAACAAAACATGTTTTGTCATTCCACACGTTGTTTGTTTTTGAGTGTGGTTTTTGTAAAATATAAATTCCAGTAACATTTTAAAATACAAAATATATATCCAAAGAGAAGCACGTATGAAAGAACTAAAAAACTTGTTGCTGAAAATTTGACCATCTCCAAAGATATATGAAAGCAATAAATATAGCCAACACAGCTTTTAGCTTATGAGAAAGTTGATATAGAAATCTTCCTAACTAAATTAATAACTAAAAAATTCTGCCTCCAGTTTTATCTAAAGAAGCATTTTGCAAATAGCGTCATGCATATATGTGGGAAATCTGATGATTTTCCCCTGAAGCAGCACAAATCTGCATTTCACGAACAACAACTCCCTTTTATATTATACTCTATGAAATTATGTAAATCCTGAATTCAATTTTAAAGATATTTTCGCTAGGGCAATAGTTTAGTGCATTTAAAAAAAATGTTTTAAACCAGCAGCAAACTGCATTTACCTAAGAAATGAATCTATTTCTGAACTTAAGCCTAGAATGCAATATAGGCATTTCTCGATTAGTAAGTAGTTGATCACCTGTCTTTTATGTTCTCCAATCTCTCACCTCCATCCTAATTTTCCCGGAGAGCTTATAACGCCTTCAAAATAATAAGTAAAAATCCCATCACCACCACCACCACCAAAAATACATGAAACTCTTGTTAACTCAGTTTATTTCTTTTTTTTGTTTTTTTGAGACAGAGCTTCAAGCTGTCACCCTGGAGAGAGTGCCTTGGCATCATAGCTCACAGCAACCTCCACTTCCTGGGCTCAAGCGAGTCTCCTGCCTCCACCTCCCAAGTAGCTGGGACCACAGGCACCCGCCACAATGCCCGGCCATATTTTGGTTGCAGCCGTCATTGTTGATTGGCGGACCTGGGCTGGATTCGAACCCGCCAGCTCAGGTGTTATGTGGCTGGAGCCTTAGCCCGCTGAGCCATAGGCACCAAGCCAACTCAGTTTATTTCTTAATACACTTATTTCTGAAAAGATGATGAAGGAAGATAAAAACGTAAAACTACAGATTCAGAGGTCACTAATTCATATTTTCATACGTGTAAGCACGCACGAACCTTGGAGATCAGCTCGAACAGCCTGAAATGACAGGGAAGAAATGGCCTCTCAGAGGAAAGCACCGGGGATGAGGTCACACAGCCAGTGAACAGCCGTTCCTCCTGAAACCCAGGTCCTCTGACTGTGAGCTGACGTGTTTTCTCACCATACCACACGTGAGGCCGCAGTCACTGCAGAGGAGACTAAATAAGGCTAATAAAATTTATTTTTAAATTTCCAGCCATTAGATAGCCTTTATGTGAAAACCTTATCAAATTTCAGTCCTATAATGTTTATCCATCCACAACAATCGTCTTAGCTGCTTACAACAGTTCACCCTGACTATGTATATTTTAAAATTCTGTGTACTATTTTAAATCTCTCTGGGAATCCGTTAGAGTAAGTCCTCATGGGAGAGGGTGGGAGAGCTGTATTTCAGGAAGCATATGTGTAGCTTCTCCAATCTCCTCCTACATTCTACTCGGGGCATACAAGAATCTCCTGTTGGTAGGAGACGGGCAACAGGGAAGGGGGAGCTATATGTGGTCTGGAAATTTCCTGTAGGATTTCGATCACATTGGAGTTAGTTGAAAACCAGTTAAATGAACCTGCGGATTCTTTGCTTCCAATAAAAAGTACTTTCAGATGAAGATAAAATAGCAGGAGAGTTAATGCCACAGTGTACCATGAGAAAAGCAAAGTTAACCAATCACTTCTTACAATTAAGTAGCTCCTGTTCTATAAAAGGCATCTGGCAGATCAGGCAAAGAAATGGTGCCAGACCCCCTGCCCCTGACCTTGGAAAGTCAAACAAGCTAACAAAGTAACTAACTCAAATGAGGCGCTATGGTCTGAATTGTTTACCCCACAGACATCCCAATTCGTATATTAAAGTTCTAACCTCCAACGTGATGGTTTGGTCGTGCAGCCTTCAGGAGGACAGTATGTTCGGACAAGGTTGTGAGGGTGAAGCGCCCAGGCTGGGATTAGTGTTCCTACAAGAAGGAAGGGAGAGAGCTTGCTTTCTCTGCCTCTGCCGGGGGTACACTGAGGAGGCAGCCACCGGGATGGCAGGAAGAATGTCCTCACCGGAGACAAATCGGCTGGCACTTTGACGTTGGACCTCTGAGCCTCCAGACTGTGAAAAAATAAATTCCTCTTGCTTGAGCCACTCTGTCTATGGTAATTTTTGTATAGCAGGCTGAGGTGACTGATACAGCAAAAACTCCGAACCATGTAAGGCAACAGCATGCTGAGTACCAAAGGGGCCAAACCCAAGTAGCCATGGAGTACAAAGAGGGCTTCATCCAAGTGCAAATTCAGTTGGCTATGGGGGCAGATTTAACATTGGTAAACACCAAGGAAAAGGAATTCCAAGTAGGAATGAAACACAAAGGAAAATGAATTCCAAGTAGGTGTGGGCCAAGGCTCAGAGGTATGGAATGTTATGCGTGGCTTGTTAAATTATTGATTGAATGCTCACCCTGTATGTGTCAGGCTTTGGGAGAAAATCTAGGGGTTCAACTCTGGATAGGACAGGTTGCAAACAATAAATAAAATACTTAAAACTGATATAGAGGGCTATATAGTAGGGAACAGCAATGAGAGGTTAATTTGGAGAAGTAAAAGCAAGCCACATTGTAGAGGGTTTGACTGTCGGAAAAATGAAAAGAAGGACAGACAGCTTACACACCTGTCTAACAAACAGACCCCCAAAGGCTTTGGGCCAAATTTCTCACGTTCTTTGAATCAAAGAAGTTTTCGGAGAGAAGAGATAGAAAAAGCAGAAATTGCTCTTATGAGGCCAGATTTCCACACTGCCTGTCAGGCTGCCTGAAATTCTCTCAGATTTGTTCATTGTATTCAAGTAAGGTATGTTTCCTAGAAGCTTAGGTTTAAAAATCTGGATTTTCTGGAAAGGAATTCAGGAGCCTGGCCATGCTTCACTTTTATCCCTGTAACACACACTAACATTGTCTTATTCCATGAGGCTGCTACAGCAAAACACTTTAGACCCGGTGGTCTATAAACAACAGAAATTTATTTCTCGCCATTCTGGAAACCTGAAAGTGTGGGATCAAGGGACTACCAGATTTGCCGTCTGCTGAGGGCACGCTTTCTGGTTCACAGGCCATTCTGTGTCCTCGCATAACGGAAGGGGACAATGAGCTCCCTTGGGTCTGTTTTACAAAGCACTAATCCTATTCATGAGAACTCTCCTCTCATGACCTAATCACCTTCGCAAGACCCCACCTCCCAATATGGACAACTTCAAGGTTAGAATTTTGAGGGCACCCAACGTTCAGACCATCGTACTGATAAATCCACTTATTACATTAATTTTCACTTTAGGAGACAGACTGGCACCAAGGAGATGAAATAAGGGGCATTCCATTTCAAAACTATTTCAACGCTGCAGGAGAAAACACATATGCTCACATTAGCATCCTCAAAGAAATTTAGATCCAGGAGAATGAATGAATTCCAGTTGGGTCCCCAGCAGGAACCCAATAGGAATCCATCTGTATTTTTTGCACTGTCTGCCATAACCTAGGCCAGGTTGACAATTTCCTTTCTTTAGTGAGAAAACATTCCGCGAACAGGATTGACCTTTATACTTGATGGAAATTCAGTAGAACAAAGCCTCAACGACCTGATTGTAGTATCAGGGATAGTGTTCTCCACAAAAGGCAACCAATTTATTTGATCTAAAGAGAAGCCAAAGCTTAAGAACCTCACCTGTGCTTTTAACCATTTCGGCGTTCAGAGTTCAGAGATTTCCTTACACTGACATTATAAGCAGTTTCTCCAAAATTTAGCTAAACCCAGTAATGATAGATGCATAACAGAGGATTAAAAGTTGTTAGTACAGGGTGGTGCCCGTGGCTCAAGGAGTAGGGCATCGGCCCCATATACCGGGCGTGGAGGGTTCAAGCCCGGCCCAGACCAAAACTGCAAAAAAATAAAAATTGTGAGTACAAATGTGTTTGGGGATCTGTTTTATGTGATGTAGGAGTGGGCTTTTCCTATTTTTGTTATGAGGAAAAGACTTGTCATCCTACAAGAAAAAAGTAAATATACATAGTAGTGCTCTAGTTTGAATGTTTATTCCCTTAAAAGCTCATGTTGACACTTTATCCCTTATGCAGCAGTATTAAGAGATGGGGCCTTAAAAAGAGGTCATCAGCATTCTGCCTTCATGAATAGATTAATCATTCATGTATTAATAGATTAGTAGGTTAATAAATAATAGGTTATCACAGGAGTGAGACTGGTGGTTTTACAAGAAGAGGAAGAGAAAAAACAAAGAACAAGAAGGAGGAGGAGGAGGAGAGAGGAAAGAAGAAGATAGCCAGGCATTGTGGTGGGAGCCTGTAGTCCCAGCTACTCGGGAGGCAGAGGCAAGAGAATCACCTATGCCCAAGAGCTGGAGGTTGCTGTGAGCTATGACACCCTAGCACTCAACCAAGGGCAATAAAATGAAAGAAGAAGAAGAAGAAGAAGAAGAAGAAGAAGAAGAAGAAGAAGAAGAAGAAGAAGAAGAGGAGGAGGAGGAGGAGGAAAAGGAAGAAGAGCAAAAAGAGGAAGAGGAAGAAGAAGAAGGGAGGGAAGGAAGGAAGAATATAAAGCTTGGAAATGAAACAGAGAGGCAGAGAGAGCATGCTGGCACTAAGCAGGGGCCAGGGACATTATTTAAGGCAGTAAAGAAAGTCTGTCCTTAAAGTTGTACAAGTGATTGGACACCTTTCTTTCTCTACCCTAGTCCCAGTGTTGGCACCTAGGGCCCCTCAGTGACCACGTCAGTGTCATCAGTATCAACACTGGCCTGTAATATGTGTAATACCACCTGGAGACAGAGGCAGAAGATTCTAGTTCTCTCTCTCATGTGTCCCTCTCCTTCCTAAGCACCCTGACCTCTCCTCCTCTCCAGCCAGGGTGGTTGAGTTGTTGCGCACTGAGGGATGCTACTTAGTACATGTAACTTCCGTCTCTCTAACTTCTGTGTAAGCAATCAGAAGGCAGACACTGTGTCTAATTGTCCAGCAGGCCAGGGCAAGTAGTAAGCACATAGTAAGTTCTAATTATTTAATAAATGACTGAATATTTGATTATTTAGTTGTGATGACACTGCTCAGTGGCAGAACTAGAAAGAGGGGTAAGGCACTTCAGCTTATTAGTTGACCCTGGGCCATATAGTCATGCCTGCAGCCCCTGAGATCCAAGAGATGCCCCATCCTGTTCCTCTAAGCAACTGTATCATCACGCAAAACAGGTGTGGGAAGAGCTGTGATATCAAGTTGGTGTTAGAAGCCCCAGTGAACAACAGCAGAAAAGTCAGAATGTAAAGAAATTCTCTCTGTAGAAAGGAGAATCGAAAGAGAGTTGAGAGAACCAAGAAGATTTCATTTACTATTCTCCTTACTTCAGTAAAGGTATTAGTATGCCAGGGAAGGCCCGGATTGCTACATACCTTCACTCATGCGGATGGGGAAGGATTATTGTGCATGCAGCTGAAATTCGAAAGAATCAAATTTTCATAGCAAATTCCCAATTTCCAATTCAGTTAGAATATTGTCAGTTGAGATTTTCATCCCAACACTATCTACAAAGGAATTAAGTCTTTGGATCATTTTACATTTTGTAAATAATCCTCCAAGTACAAGGAGGGGGTTTAAGCACCGTATGACACCTACCCAGCGTATGTGACGCCTGCCTGGCTCCTTCAAGCTAGAGTGGCCCATCTGTGTGGCAGACACACTATGGCCTGTGTGGGTGAGTAGTGGACAACTGCTGGTGGTCAGGGAAACCTCCTACAAACACCACCTTACTTGATCTAATATGCGTGGAGCCTCTTGCCATCTCGACAGCACTTTTAGACTACTGGATCTGCAACCCTTTGTGGGCCATCATCTTTAGACTCCTGTCTGGATAGATCTCACTGGGGCTGGTCCTCAGTTTGGCTCTCCTCGGCATTCCAAGCCCCGCGTTGCCTCCCATGGGCAGCACAGCGCTTGCCCCAAGAGATGTGCCATGTGGCTGGTATCATGACTGACTGAATCCTGGTGGCCTGGTCAATGGGGAGGTCATTTACAAACTAGCAAACAGAATGACTTACCTGAGTGTCATTTGGCCTAGAACAAGATTGTCATGTGGCTGGCAGATGAGGCTGGGCAAAACCCCTATCACTGTTGTCATTTACTGACACCCTTGGGGTCTGAGGGACCTCGAGAGAATGCACAGTTTCCACTGCACTGACAGGGTTCAAATATGCACCCAGATCTGGGTGCATCTAAGGGAGCAGAAGGAAGAAGGGAGGACACCATGAGTAGGTTTGCAGAGAGGAAGGCAGGGCCTTGAGAAAGACCAAGCCATGAGGGAAAGAGCCTGGAGTGAGAACCAGGTGAGGGAACAGGCCCTGACAATCTGCAGAAAGCCGCGAATTTGACTTCACTTGCAGCAGGTGTTTCAATGCTCCTATCTCAGCTGCCTCTCAAGCACATGCGCCAGTGAGAAAAAGCGAGAAAGTGTGCCCTGGAAGGGCTGTCTTAATACACCCTAGGATCCTCGAGGGCCTGAGCAACCATCTGCAGATCCCCCTCTGCTCAACTGAACGGAACACAGAGGAAAAAGGGCTCACCTTCTCAGTTTGCCAAAGCCCTCCAAATCATCAAGGCCTGTGAAACTGAGAAGGAGCCAGGGGGCTGGGCATAAGCCCACCTAGAACATCGAGGTTCAGCGCAGAGGCCTGGGCTGGGGGGGGCAAGGAAGATGCCCCCCTGCTTTGGGGAAAGGGCACAGGGGAGGGAGAGAAAGCTCGTCACGGTTTGCGGAGTTGATAGAGGCATGACTATCACATATAATGAACCTCCTTATTCTTTCTTACCTGCTGGTAAAGCTTTAATATCATGTAATATTATTACATAATATTATCAATCTACATGATATTATTATGTAGGGATCATGCAATCACACCAGGGTCCCTGATATTCTAGCTCCTCCTTAAGGGTCTCTTGAGATGTTGGATCTACCAGGACCAGTCCGGCTACCCTGTGTCTGTCCTAGTGATCAGACATCACTGACTTGGGCACCATCAAATCTTGAGCTTCCACTCTTACAGAAAAGGGCCCTCTCCCCCCAACAAAGAAATAGAAAGCAGTTCGTAACCACCATGGCCACTCTGGCCCCTCCCCCCATCATGAAGGCCACCTCTGCTACTCAAAACCTTCTTTGTCCTAGCCAAGGAAACAGGAAGTCTTTACTCTTGCATACACATCCGATCTGGGTTTTGTCATCTGATGTGGTCAAATGGGGTCTTCTTGAACTCTGGCCACCTCCAGCCCAGGAGGATGACAAGTGACCCTCACCATAAGTATCTCATCATGTTTCAAATCCTCCCAGAGATGCCTCCAGTTTCCCCCTTCACCTTCAAGCTTAGTAATGGGATTACAGGATCAGATGGGAGAAGTGGGGAAGTTGGGCAAGTCCCAACGCTTGGGCTAGAGAGCCATGAATCATGGCTGAGACACTCTGGGAACACCAAGGCCCATCACTTCACTGTCAGCACTAAACAGCTGAGCGGAATTCAACTCTGACCCCAGCAGATTTCTTCCTTCATGACTAGTGCCCTCAGGAATGTGTCTGTGGGAAGCAAGAGAAGTTTCACATGCAGGAGAATGGAGTCGTAGGCGTTTCCCTTTCCAGGCAAGAGAGCCCCAAAGGCTGGTCGACTGCAACAGAGAAGCAGGCAGAGACACAGTTTCTGAGCCCCACTGCTGAGTCATTTAAATCTGTTTTAGATCTGGTGTTCTTAGGATACGGAAAGGAACAAGGCTCCTGGTGGAGATATCATGTAGCTATGGCCTAGAAGTATTTTTTTAATGGATGAAATTTAGGAAGCATTTGAATGTTTTATGCTAGGGAGGTAGGTGGCTGAGTGAAATGGTTGGGGAGAGAAAACATTCCGTTCAAGAGATTCTAAAGGATGCTTAGCTGATCTAAATATTTGTCATGCCGAATGATTACTTCCACCCTCACCTGGCTGATCAATACACTCAAGTCAAATGCATTTGCCTGTGTCCAGCAGAGTGTGGAAAAAGAACTTAAAACCAAACCAGCAGCTGGGAAGAGGAGAGAGAGAGCGAGAGAGAGAGAGAGAGAGAAGAGGTAGACAAGAAGCCAGGACATGGCAGTTCTTTTCTACTATTTGAGGGACCTGGCAGAAATCATTTCATCCCTACAAAGTTCGCTTGTAAATTCTGTGATCCAGGGTAAGCTGTGTGAATAACAGTTCAAGACCCAGGACAGCTTATGCATGTTTTGAAAAAAAGGTAGGAACTTATCTGTTTGCTTTAGCCTTGAATTTCTCAGGCTGTAGATATACTACGGTGCATGGCAGGGAAGGACAAGGGTGAGCGTGTTGTTTTCCTCACATTTTAAGGAGTTCCCTTAAGATGTCTGTGTCAAGGTTCTATCATTCTGAGCCATTTGAGTTCTATTCAACAGAGAGAGAGAGAGAGAACTCTGATTTATCTTGTTTTTACCAGATACCTATTTGATGGGGGCCTTCTGGTGCTAAAATAGCCCTGGCGTTTGCTGCCTTCTGAGGCTGAGTTCAATAACAGCAGTGGCACCTGTGTTGGGGCCTCCTACATATGTAGGTTCATCCATGCAGATGTGGGGGATCAGGGAGGACTGGGGCTTCCATGGCTCCCCTTGGACACAGATGCATCAACACAGCTCTGCAAAGTGGTGCACAGAAGTCAGTTCCTCCACACCCCAGTCACCCTAGATGTGCGACAAGAACACACTGGATCTTTTCCCATGGACTAACAGAAAAGCACTTCTGGGCCCACACATGCTCTTTAGGACCTCATCTGGGGAGGGGAATGTGGCAATAAAAAGCAATCACTTCTGTTGCCATCCTTAATGTGGTAGATTGATTGGAGGGGCCCTCAGCCCTTTATCCCTCCCTGATGCCACATCCTTGCAATGACTTTGTACTTCCCTCTGTCCAAAAATAGAGTCTGTCCCCCTGCCACCCTTAAATCTGAGCCCACCTCATGACTCACTTTGACCAACAGAATGGCAGGTAAGTGATGATATGCCAGTTCTAAGCTCTCAGTCTTAACAGGCATTGAGCACTTGTGCTATTTCTCTTAGACCCCACGATAACCATGTGAGTAGTCTTGTCCTGCTAGATTATAGAGATACATGGACCAGTGCTCCTGTCGCCAGAGCTGATCACCAAACAGATACCTGACACATGCATGAAACTTCTCTGGGCCACGCAGTCCCTCAGCCAATCTGCCAGCTGACCACAGATACATGAATGGGCCAAACCAAGGTCAGCCAAGCTAAGATAGACTTGTGAACAATAATAAATGCTCATTGTTTTATATTACTAAGTTTGGGGGTGACTTTCTATGCAGCAATACCCACCCAATACATTAATTCATGGCAGGTTGTATAATATGATCCTTCAGGCATTTCATATACTCACGTGTGCCACAGTCACAGACTGAACTCATACATATAACATGAAAATAAATAAATGAGCACAGATGGTGGGACTGCAAACTAATACAACCTTTTTGGAAAGAAGTATAGAGAATCCTCAAAGAACTCAAATTAGGCCTCCCATCTGATCCTGTAATCCCATTACTAGGCATCTACCCGGGGGGGGACGGGACGGGGGGAATCCTTTTATCATGAAGACGTTTGCACTAGACTGTTTATCGCAGCTCACTCTCCAATCACCAAAATGTGGAAACAGCCTAAATGCCCACCAACTCAGGAATGGATTAACAAGCAATGGTATAGGTATACCATGGAATACTATTCAGCCATTTAAAAAGTTGGAGACTTTACATCTTTTGTATTAACCTGGATTGAATTAGAACACATTCTTCTTAGAAAAGTATCACAAGAATGGAGAAGCAAGAATCCAACATACTCGATTCTAATATGAAGCTGGTAGATGATCTAATACATACCCACATAGAGAAAAACTCCAATCAATTCAAGGTGGGGGGTGGGGGAACGAGAGAGCATGGAGAGGAGGAGGGGGAGGGGTTGAGGGGTCACGGTGTACGGCACACCTCTTGGGGGCAGGACACAACTATAAGAAGGACTTTACCTAACAAATGCTATCAGTGTAACCTAATTTATTGTACCCTCAATGATCCTGAAACAATAAATAGAATAATAAAATAAATAAAATTTAAAAACAATAGATAAATTAAGTACATAAATAATAACAATATCGACTACCAGAAAGCAGCATATAGACCACTAGAAGGGTATACAATAAAAAGTAACTGAACAACTACTTTAGGATTGTTGGCCAGAGATGCCTCACAGAAGAAACAGACTGAGATTTGAATGTCACTATAGAGTGGGCCATGTGAGAATTAGGGAAAGAGCACTCCAAGCAATAGAAAAAGCAAGTGCAAAGGCCCTGGGGCTGGACTGTGCTGAGTGTGCAGAATAGAAAGGCATTTCTATGTCTAGAGTGCGGTGAGAAGGGGATTGAGCAATGCACAGAGCAGGCGGGGCTTCTATGCCAAGGTGAAGAATTTGGGCTTTATGCTGAATGTACTCAGCAAGCTATCATCACCTGTAACCTAGGCAGTAACACAATCTGTTAATGTCCACATGGCTTCCTCTGGCTGGGGGGGTAGAGTGGTAATTAGGGGAAAGGTAGAGGAACTGAGTCAGTTAGGAAACTCCGTGCATGGTATGGATATGGGTGGTTTGGTCTTGCACAGTCTCATGTTGAAATTTGGTCCCCGATATTGGAGGTGAGGACTGGCCTGGCTGAAAATGCTGGAGTTGAGGGGCCGATGTTTCACCCATGGCTTAGTGCCATTCTCGAGAGAGTGAGTTCTCACCCTTAGTTCCTCAAGAACTGGTTGTTGCAGCAGTTCCTCTGCTCTTTCTCCCTCTCTGCCTCCCCGCTGATCTGCATGGAGACTCCCCTCCCTTTCCAGACGCCCTCACCAGGAGCGGGTGATGGTGCCATGCTCCTGTACAGCCTGCAAAACTGTCAGCCACAGCTCCCTCTCTTATCATTTGCCCAGCCCTGGCTATTCCTTTACAGGGACGCGACTGGACTGAGACACTCCAGAAACAACCCAAACCAGGCCGGGTGACAGATCGCAATGACAAGTATGTTTTGGAGGAAGAAGTGGCAGGACTCGGGACGAACTGGATGTGCAAGTTAAAGGAGAGAAAGGCTTCTGGGTACCTCCTAGATCTTTGCTCAGGACCTGGACAGGCTGAAATGGGAGAGATGCGGCAGGAGCAGGGGTGGGTGCCGCACATTCCAGGCTGTGATGCCCTTTAGCAGAAGCCAGCTGTGAGGTCTGGCCCTGGGAGGTGGCACTGTGCTGGGGGAGATGGGAGCCCTGTCCTGGATGACATCACCGGGTGGACAGCCATCAGACTGGCAGGAGCCCAGGACAGAGACGCAGACATCCCAACGCCTAGGTGTTGGCATCTGAGAAAGAACCGGCAAAGGAGATGTAGTAGAAACAGCCAGTAAGGGGGGGGGGGGATGAGGAGGTGTCCCTAAAACCAGGACAGCAGAACGGGCACGAAGGCAGCTGTGGTCACTTGTGCTAGATGCTCCTGACTGATACGCAGATGAGGACCTTCCTGCAACTGTTGAATTTGGCAAACATTCAAATGGCTTTTGCCCTCCTTAGGGCAATAACGAATGACAGAACATGAAATGGATTGTAAAATGATTTTCTGGACCCTCTGGCCTGGAGGATTTTCCTCTGGATAGCTGGAATTGATTAATACCAGCTGCCCCCCCACCCCCCACCCAGTCTCCTCTTAATCCTTGTCCTGTGGCTCAGTTATTCCTCAAACTCCATCACTCTCCACAGGCCCCGAGACAGAATCACACAGCAACTCAGTCGATCTCTAAATCTTCTGGGAACTATCAGCTCCATGAGGGCAAGGATGGCGTGTGCCTTGTTCATGCTGTATCCCAGCACCCAGGACAGTCCCTAGCCACAAATACTTTCTTACCAACACGAGTGGCTGAAGGAGTGTTAATGCTTGTGTGACATCTAACCAGCAGTGCTGGATGTGGCTTCTCCTGTGACCTGGTTGCCACTATCTTAATCCCCTGTGGACAGATGTGAGGCACTTTTGCAACATTCTTGAAACTGAAGCTTTCTGGGGTTGGGGTTCTGTCTTGCCCTTCAGTCTTTCTAGGGTCCGTGCTACTGCTGAGGCCGGGCACCCTGCACCACTGCTGCCTGCTTGGATGCAGACGGCTCACCTCATGGCAGGTAACACGCCCCCTGGGAGCCGTGACCTCCCTGTGGTTGGGACAAGTCATACTCTTCAGTGCATTTGAAGGTCTCATCCCCCAGGATCTCACCTTTAACACTTTCCTGAGTATGGAATTTTCTAGCTGCTTTGTATTCAATTCACACGTCTGCAAGGTCTGTATGGTGGATGATGGGATGCATCTGTGTCACCATGACCTGAGATATTGTCTCTCCAAAACTCAAGGTTAGAACATCTGGCACTGATCTGGAAATGTGCGTGTGACTTTTTAACCCCTAAAAGGGCTTGGCTTTTAGCCTGTAATTGTGACCATAATGTTTGACTGTGAATCAGTATCCACATTTTCATTTTCAGCAGTTCATTTAGACCCTCTATCAAAGAAAAGCATTCAGCAATCATTCCAAATAAAACTAAAACAATTCACCTGCTAATTGTGTGCAATTCTGTTTTCTGGAACATGGTATGGTGTTAGGAGGCAATGCTCTGAAAATTTAACCTCATTTGACCTGAACAAGCTTTACTCATTATGTTTTTTTTTTTTTTCAACTTTTAAAGGTTTTGGTAATTATTCTGAGCTCAACTCTGCAACCATTCTGCTACCACCTTTCTACTGTAAGGAATTCATATTTGCTTGGCCTGTAAAAGGAAATTATCACAGAAGCAAAATCAGATTTTAGTTGAAGTCAAGACACATATTAAATCTGGTGCTTCACAGCTGAACATAAGCACCTCCACTTCTGATGGGCCCCCCCGACCATGTGCAGATAGACACTTAATAAATGCTTTTGATGAAGGTCCCTCTGTCTTAAAAGGAAATGAGATTGTTCTGACAATACCTCCATCACTAAACTACCTGTTATCATCTAGCAGCCTGTGATCCCCTAGGTGTTTGCAAATTGGCTGCTTAATGTTTTGCATTCCTCTGGGTCCAGATTTTCGAGAGTGAGCAGCTGCCTGTATAATTTCCAAGTAGGTGATGTACATATTTGTCCTTTGTTGGTTTAGGGGAATTTCATACACACACACACACACTTTGGTTTCAGAACAGTTTCCTAAGACCTGCCTTCATTCATTCTTTTATTTATTGATACTAAACATGTATGGGCTGGTCCCCAGGGATATGTGGATTAGAGCAGACCATGTTCTTTTGGAGCGTAAAATCTAGTGGTTATAATTTTAGTAGTTAGGACAAAACAGACAGGTGTTACAGTGGAGAAGAAATGGAAGTTCTCTCTAAACAGGAAAATGTTAAGCTGAGGTCTAAAGGGCAAAGGAGGGAGAGGAGGGGGTGGAAGGAAGTGAAAAATGCGAAGATCCTGGGGTGAGAAAGAGCTAAGTTTGTTCCAGGACCTGGTGGAGGGCAAGGGGGAGCAGACTTAGGGAAGAGGGTGAAATGAGGATAAGGTGGCCACTTTATCCTGTGCCTTACCCGTAGCATGAACGCACATCCAGTTTGCCAAGAACAGTCCTCCTATGAACCTTTGTCCCTCTGCAGTTATGGGCAGGGCCTCCCCTAACTCTCAAAAGTGTCCTGGTTTGCATGATAAATTATACGGTCACCTTACTTAAAGGGCATGTCAACGAGCTGGGAGTCTATCATTTGTGAGCTAGGAAATCATTGAAGGGGACCAGGCAGGGGAACGGCAGGACTGGATTTATGTGTTCAGATTGCTCCAGCAGTAGTCTGAAGGGGCCCAACTATGGAGGTGGAGAGAGCTCTAGGAAGCCTATCAGAGTGGCCCAGGGGAAAGGTTATCAAATATATTATGTGGGGCAACCATCCTCTGCCCCTTCAAGCTCCTGGTGCTGTTGCAGCAGTCTAGACATCGGGGTGCCCTGCCTGCCGGTCCCAATCCTCAGCGCTGAACCACTCATCCCTCCAGCTGTCAAAAGCATTAGCTGTTGATGACTCACAGCTGAGTCCCTCCCTGGGCATTGTTGAAGGGCCCTGCCTTGTTCTAGGATGTGCCCCACCCTGGGGGCAGCACACATTCCAAATGACTGGTCCAAATGGGAGTGCGAAGACCACACCCTCTTGCCTGAGTTCAGGACCTCTCCTAGGGCCACCTCGGCTTGCTGCTGGTTCTCTAAATGCCCAAAGGATCTTTTCCTATTGTCTTTTATGTCCTTTGTAAATCGAATAAAATTGAAAGTTTGTTTTGACCTGGATAAATTTATCTGTAAGGGGTTGTACCGGGTCTCTGTAAGCAGGCACCCGCAAATACTGTTTATTGCATTCCCAGTAGTTATTTTGGATTTTGTAAAACAATAGCTCTTCTTTAAACACCTTGATTTTCTATTACCTAAATTCAGTTTCTCCTTTTGGTACTTGAATTATTTCCTTAGGGAATGTAAAGATCCCATAAATTCCTTTTTTATTTCTTTTATTCATGAGATTATTCCTAGTATTTCTAGATAGTAATTTAAAATTTATTGAAATAAATTACAATAGGACCCTATTCTTTATAGCTCATTATCACCCAGAAAGCAATATATCATGGATTAAATCATGCTCTCCCCAAACATTAACTACAACCAACAGAAGACTGATGAGCAGCCATTACAGTGTAATAGGAAGGAGTTGGTGATCTTTTCAAAGTAACCATCACATCTCCACCCACCCACCACAAGCATAAGGGGAATAAATGTGCATGAAGAGGAGGAGGAGGGACCAAGGAAGGGTGAAGGGAATTTTCACACATTTAAAGCCCTAGGGCTTCCCTGTGCACCTGCCAGAGCCCCCAACTGGTTTCCTGCCATCTACTCCTATGAAGTCTTCCCATCCGCACCTCTGCTCATAATAAAGAACACATGCAGAGAGGAAAAGAGCCTCTATCTAGACTTGCATACTTTCATTCTTTCCATTCACTGGCTCAATTATTTTTGAGCACTAACTCTGGTACAACTCCCAGTTAGAACTTTGCTGGACACATAGCATCTCAGAAAACCATTCATGTCCCCTCCCACACCCTGACATGCTCACCACCATCCTGCCACTCCTACCTTGCAACATGCCTCTTGGTCCTAAATCCCATAGCAGTAAAATAAAAATATTTCACTGTTTCGTTTCTCATTTTAAAGTAGAGACAGGGGTCTCACTATGTTGTCCAGGTTGGTCTTGAACTCATGACCTCAAGTGATCCTCATGCCTCAGCCTCCTAAAGTGCTGGACTATGGGTAAGAGCCATGACATCCAGCCTGCTTTATTTTTCCTTTCAATTACTTTCCTTCTTCCATTACACTTCATAATTCAGATCACCTCTCTTAGCTTGCCTTCTATGGTGGAAATCTTTAATCTTCAATTATTTTTTTCCCATCCTGGGAAGATTAAGTTGAAAAGGATATCTCCTATACCTGATGTAGAACTAGATATTATTGTCAGTACTTTTCAACATCTTGTTTACACTCTTATTTTTAAAACATTGGATGTACGTGCTTATCAGACCCAGCTTGTGTCATAGTGGAAAGAATATGGAGGCCAGTTACGACTTTAGCTCTATAATTTATGAGTGTTGAATTTGTCTCCTTAATTAGTCTCTTGAAGCCTCAGTTTCCCCATCTATAAAATAGGGGTAACACCTGCCTTAAAAGATTTCATGAGAATCAAAAGAAATCCTGATGGTAAAGCCATGAACCATGTCTGACACGTAAATACCATTCTAAGTATAAGTTTCTTTCATTTGTCTTATCCAGGAATTCTTTATCCATTCACTTATTCAACAACTAAGCAATCCCTGATGCTTCAGTTGAGCAAGACACTGTTTTAGTCCCAGCAGATTCAAACTGAACAAGTAGGACAATGTACCAAGTGCTACGTAGCTTCCATTCTAGTGGAAGGAGAAGCCAGTGAATGCAGGCACTGATGAGTGATGGTGGTAAAATTAACCAGGAAGATGTGATAAGAAACAAATGGGGAGAAAAAGGACTCTACTTGATGTTGTGTCATCAGAGAGAGCCTCTCCAGGGAAGTAAAATTTGAGCTGAAACTCAAATGCCAAAATAGGGTTTAGCCAACTGAACACCTGAAATATTTTTCTGGAAAGATAGTGCCGCTCATTTGAATTCTAAGGAAGGTAGGAATGAACTTTGAGGGTTTTATCTAAAGAATGGCAGAGACGTAGGCTGAGGCCTGATCACTGTAGACAATTTTGGCTGGAGTGAAGGTCTTGTGTTTTTTTATCAGTGTGCAATGAGGAGGCTTTGCAGAGTTTAAAGCAAAAGGGAGAGGGAAGAAAGAGCTGACTTACATTATTCTGAACACCACCAAGAAGGGTAGTGTATTGAGTAACAAGAGTACAGAAGGGTGACAATTTAGGAGGCTATTAGGATCATCTAAGTGAGAGATATTGGTGGCCTGGACTGCCATGGTAGCCACAGAAATGGGGAGAGGGTAGTAGGTGCCAGGTATACTCCAGGGCCACACAGTGACATTCAGCCAATGCCAGACTGCACAGATAACTGTGGTCCCAGAAGATTATAAATGGAGCTGAAAAATTTCTATCACCTAGTGATGCCATAGCCATTGCATATGACAGGGCCATATACACTCACGTGTTAGTGGTGATGCTGGTGCAATCAAACCTGCCAGTCCCGTAAAACTATAGCACATACCATTATGTACAGTACATAATATTTGATAATATATATTACTGCCTTTATATATTTATTATACTGTACTTTTTATCATTATTTTAGAAAGTACTTACTCTACTTACTAAAAAAAAAAAAGTTAACTGTAAAACAGCCTCTGGCAGGTCCTTCAGGAGGTAATCCAAAAAGAAGACATTGTTATCAGAGGAGATGACAGTTCCCTGAATGTAATTGGCCCGGAAGACCTCCCGTTGGGACAAGATGCAGAGGTGAGAGGCAGAAAGACAGTGACATTGACGATCCAACCCTGTGTGTGCCAAGGCTAATGTCCGTGTGCATCTTAGTTTTTCACAACAAAGTTTAAAAGTAACAAATAAATAATTGTGAAAATAGAAAAAAAGAATAAGGGTATAAAATATTTTCATAACAGCTGTACAGGTACTTGTGTTTTAAGCTAAGTGTCAAATGTTAAAAGAAATAAAAAGTTGATAAGTTTTTTAAGTTATAGTAAGCTAAGATTAAATTATTATTGAAGAAAGCATTTTTTTCCTCAATTTAGTATAGCCTACGAATAGAGGGTTTATAAAATCTACAGCCCTAGGCCTTCACATTCACTCACCACTCACTCGCTGACTCACCCAGAGTAACTTCCTGTCCTGGAAGCTCTACTCACGGTAAGTGACGTGTATAGGCATATTATTTTCCATCTTTTGTACTGTAGTTTTACTGTACCTTTTCTATGTTTAGGTACACTTAGAGACATAAATGCTTACCTTTGTGTTATAGTTGCCTTCTGTAATGAGCACAGAGGCAGGCTGTGTAGCCTGGGAGCATCAGGCTGGGGCACTAGCCGGGGTGTGTCATACGCTGACCATCCTGGTTTCTGTACGTGCGCTCTACAGCATTCCCACAATGATGGAATCACCTAACGCCGTATATCTCGGACTTTGTCCCTGTTGTTAAGTGACTCATGGCTATATATCTTAGAGCAGTGTTTTTCAACCACTTTTATCTCACGGCACACTTGAACCTGTAGTTAAATTTCCATGGCATGCTTAAATTATGTTGATCAGAAAAAAAAAGTTAAAAAAAAAAAAGAATATATTTACTGTGCTTTGAACGTCTTTCAAAGATAATTTAATTAATGATCTTTAAAAATTTTTGCTAAGATCCTCTCACAGCACACTGGTTGAAAATCACTGTGTTAGAGTAAGCATTCACAGGCTTTGAAACTGGAATACATGTAAGGAGGAGTTGAGAAAAAACAAGGGCTAGGGGAGGATTCCTAGGATTTGCCTTGAGCCATGGAACCAAGATGCTGCCATTATGGACTGAGGTAGAGAAAAGGGGGAGAGAGATCATTAGAGGCCCAGCAGAGAGTTCTAAGGAAGAAAAGCCAGTATAGAAGAAAAACTGAGAACAAATAAAGTCACATAAGCCAAGACAATACTAAGCAATGCGGTTATGAATTTTACAGCCCCTGGACTGGCTTCACAAATACTCCATCATTAGCAAAGATTCAGTCGCATCACCACACTGGCCACTCCTAGAGCCACTTCAGCATTCACTTCTCAGCTAGACAGTATTGTGAGTTGAGCTGTGTCCTACCCTCCTCCAAAATAAGATAAATTTCTGTCGTTTAAGCTGCCAAGTGTGTGGAACTTTTGCTAATTGCTAGGCGGCGCCAGCAAACTCCTACAGTCAGTGCGCCAGGAGGGAACCCTAGGTCTTTGCACTCTCTGGTGGCTAATGTCTCCTTTCTCTACGCGCACAAGACAAAACAACTTTCTGGAATGATGTTAGCCACGTGGACCATCTTCATGACTTTGTTCTTCTTAGCATTTAAAAATGTAACTTCACTGCCAACCCTTACAAACACTTGCAACAAAATTACATGGGATGACAGAACAGCAAAAACCATCCTGAGCAAAAAGAACAAAATGGGAGGAATCAAATTACCTGACTCCAGATTACACTACAGAGTTGGAGAAACCAAAACAGCATGGCAGTGGCATAAAAACAAACACATAGAGCAATGTAAGAGAATAGAGAGCCCAGAAATAAATGCATACACCTATAGCAAATTTTTCTACAAGGATGGCAAGAACATACAGTGAGGAAAGGACAGTGCTGGGGGAATGCTGCTGAGGAAACTAGATATCCATATGCAGAAGAATGAAAGTAGACACTAATCTCTTGCCATATAAAATATCAAATCAAAATGGATTAAAGACTTAAATCTAAGACCTGAGACTATGAAACTACTAAAAGAAAACATTGGAGAAAAGGGAACACTTCTACACTGCTGGTGGGAAAGCAAACTAATACATTCCTTTTGGAAGGATGTTTGGAGAATACTTGGGGATCTAAAAATAGATCTGTCATTCGATCCTATAATTCCTTTACTAGGTATATACCCAGAAGATCAAAAATCACATTATAACAAAGACATTTGTACTAGAATGTTTATTGTAGCCCAATTCATATTTCCTATGTCATGGAAGAAGTCCAAGTGCCCATTGACCCACAAATGGATTAATAAATTGTGGTACATGTATACCATAGAATATTATGCAGCCTTAAAGAAAGATGGAGACTTTGCCTCTTTCATGTTTACATGGATAGAGCTGGAACATATTCTTCTTAGCAAAGTATCTCAAGAATGGAAGAAAAAGTATTCAATGTACTCAGCCCTACTAGGAAGCTAATTTATAGCTTTCATATGAAGGCTATAACCCAATTATAGGTCAAGAATATGCGGAAAGGGACAAGAGAAGGGAGGGGAGGGAGGAGGTTGGAGTAGAGGAAGGGTAATTGGTGGAGCCACACCTATGGTGCATCTTAGAAGGGTACAAGTGAAACTTACTAAATGCAGAATACAAATGTCTTCATACAATATCTAAGAAAATGCCATGAAGGTTATGTTAAACTGTTTGATGAAAATAGTTCAGATTGTATATGAAACCAGCACATTGTACCCCTTGATTGCACTAATGTACACACCTATGATTTAATAATAAAAAAATTATATCATCAAAAACAAAAAAGAAAACATTGGAGAAATGCCTCAGGATATGGGTCTGGGCACAGACTGTTTGAGTAGTACCCTCAAAGCACAGGCAACCAAAGCAAAATTGGACATAATGGGATCACATCAACTTAAAAACCTTCTGCACAGCAAAGAAAACAGCCAACATATTGAAGAGACAATCCACAGAAGGGGAGAAACTATTTGCAAACTCTAACAACTCAATAGGAAAAAAATTGTATCATCCAAATTAAAAACGAGAAAAGAATCTGAATAGACACTTCTTAAAAGAAGACAAACAAATATCCAATAGGTAAATGAAAAAATGCTCAACATCAGAGAAATGCAAATAATAATCAAAACTATAAAATAATGAGATATAATTTCATCCTAGTTGAAATGGCTTTTATCAAAAAGACAAGCAATAATGAATATTGGCAAGGATGTGGAGAAAGGGGAACCCTTGCACACTGGTGGTAGGAATATAAATTAGTACAACTACTAAAGGGAACAGTATGGAAGTTCCTCAAAAAACTAAAAATAAATCTGTCATATGATCCAGCAATATCCCTCCCAGGTACATAGTCAAAGGAGGGGAATTCAGTATATTGAAAAGATAGCTGCACTCCCGGATTTATTGCAGCACTATTCACAATAGCCAAGATTTGGAATCAAACTCGGTGTCCACAAACAGATGAATAGATAAAGAAATTGTGTACTGGGAGACGCCTATGGCTCAATGAGTAGAACACTGGCCACATATACCAAGGGTGGCGGGTTCAAACTCAGCCCTGGCCAAACTGCAGTAAAAAAGTAGCCGGGTGTTGTGGTGGGTGCCTGTAGTCCCAGCTACTTGGGAGGCGGAGGCAAGAGAATTGCCTAAGCCCAGGAGTTGGAAGCTGTTGTGAGCTGTGACACCACGGTACTCTACCGAGGATGATAAAGTGAGACTCTGTCTCTAAAAAAAATAAAGAAAAGAAAAGAAATTGTGTATATATATATATATATATATATATAGACATATACAATAGAATATTATATAGTTACAAAAGGAATAAAATTCTGACATTTGGAGAACATTATGTTAAGAGAAATAAGAGATAAGACTCACATGTTCTCACTCATATGGGGGAGCTAAATATTAAAGCAATTTTCTTGTGGAGACAGAGAGTAGAATGATGGTTATGAGAGGCTGGGAAGGGTAGCATGGAGTTGGGGATAAAGTGGGGATGGTTGATGGGGCAAAAATATCCTCAGATAGATAGAAGGAATAAGATTTGATAACCAACAACGTGACTACAGTCAACAATAAGTTACGGTATACTTTTAAAAAACTAAGAGTGAAATTGGAATGTTCCTAATACAAACAATGTATGCTTACCCATGTTTGATTAATTCACACTGTATGGCTGTGTCAAAACATGCACCCTATAAAGATATACAACTACTATGTACCCATAATAATTAAAGATTTTTAAAAAGAGGAAAAAATTACATGGGGTGAGTTCCATTGGGCAGTGGCAGGCACTACAGGAGTCCCACATTTGCCAAGAAATGGAAGGAAGACCTCCAGCCTCAAGGAATAATGAGACAATACATCTGAGGAAAGCAAAACCTGAGCCTGTCCATTCAATACAGAAGTAGCCAGGAGAACTTTCCATGAGGGAATCCATGGCCCATGTAGCACTCAGCCCAAGAAACAACCCTGGAGGAAAGCAAAGCGTAGCTCCTCTCACATTTGCAGAGCATTTTGGGAGGCTGAGGCAAGGAATTACTTGAGCCCAGGAAATGGAGCGTGCAGCAAACTATGATCACACCACTGCCCTCATTCCTGGGCAACAGAATTAGGCCCTGTCTCAATTATAAATATTATAGAGGTATCATAACTAAGCTGGTTTTGACAGGAGCAGAAACCCACAAAAATGCTCAGTTTAGATGGTAGGTAGGGATTGACTATTGGCAGCAGTCGTGTGAGGTAGTGAGAGAGACATTCTCTTGGAACCAAGAACTTCGGCAATGAAAAAAGACTGTGCTTACATCGTATGCCAGGCACTTTTATAATTATGTGCATTAACTTGTTTGTTCCTCACAATATCCCTATGAGGTAAGATACTGTATTTATCCACCGTTTTACAGGTTAGGAAACTAAGGCATAGAGAGATCAAGTGCCTGAGCCAAGGTTATACAGCCAGGAAGTGATGCGCCAGGATTTGAACCAATGGCTGGCTCCAAGAAGTGTCCCTTTAGGCACTAGTCTGTGCTACCCCATGGGATCCTGAATGGAAGTGAAGCGGATGAGGAATCCTCCCTTCCTCCCCCTCCACGTTTCTCCCTTTCCTTCTTCCTTCCCCCTCTCTTTGTCTCCCCAGCATTCTGGTTTCCCTTTTTGTGTGTCTGCCGGATCTCTTTTGGCTGCCGAGAAGCGTTTTCTTCCTCTGTGCTTGGTGTATCTCCCACTTACTCCTAATTTCTGTTCACTATGCCTGGATGTGGCCCGTTGTGACTATTCCAGCCCCCCATCACTCACTGTCTTGTTGGGATCTCTTCGTTCAGAATCCCAGTGGGCCCCAAATCCTTTTAGGTTCCCCCCATGCCTGTCTAATCAGTTGAGGCTACATACTGAATCCTCAATATTGGGTGGGCCTATGAGAGGCCAGGCCCAGGGCAGCCGCTGAGAGTGACACCTCGTAAGCACAGTATCATTTTTGTTTTTATCAGAAAAACTATCTACTGATCAAGTCTGCCAAAGATAAGCCTGCCAATCAAATTCCCACACCTCCATGACCTGTGCCTGAGCATACGATGTCCCTGGTGTAAGAATGCGCACACACGCTGTGTGTCTCTGTGAGATGGTGACGGCTGATTGTGAGTGAATAAATGAGAATCTCGTCTGGCTCCTCCAAGAGAAGACAAATGGGGCTGTGTTACAAGGCGCATCTGATCAAAGAGGGAGCCCAGGCGGCAGGAGGAGGCAGTAGGCAGAGAACTGCACCGTTACATGTTGAAACTCAGCAGATGCCTGCCTCTTAGATGAACCAGCTTCCTCGATCTGGGCCGGGGGTAAGAGCCAAAAACCAGGAAAGAGAAGCTGCCTGGAGAAGGAGAGAAAGGGAGCTCAGTCTAGGCCAGGGAGAAGCTCATTTGAACTAGGAAGGGAATCCCAATTTCTCAGGGAGAAAGGGAAGAGATGGGGAGCACCAACGGGCCAGGGCTCCGAGAGCCAGACGAAGACATCCGCTCAGAGCCCTGGGAATCTGTCAGGCTTCTGCAGTCACTGAACAATAAGCCAGGATTCTACAGCAGATATCTGCACTTGCTCACCCGAGTATATAAAGGTGTGTAAAAAAGCAAGTCTGCAAGGAATTTTTTTTCCTTCAAGCTGACTCTATTTCTTAAAAGGACCTAAATGACATATTACTATGTTTCCACATAATTTCTTAGCAGATTTGAGCAGATGTGTTATAGTCCCGGACAGGAGAGAGTTAGTGTCTTTGTTTATCCCAGCCTTCCACGCCTTGCAAGATCATTCAGCCTTCCTTCTAGATATTTTGCTCCTTTCTTTGACATACTGGATTGACTGAAGAAAGGATTTTCACATAAAGAGAACAAAAATATTTTTGGCATTAAAAACGAAATCACCATGGGGACATAGACAGACATTTAAACAAAAGAAACATCAACTCTCCTATTCTTCTACCTACTCGAGTCATTTTCAGAAACACCTAACAAACTATCCTATCACTAAGTCAGAATCTGGGAAGCTAGTATGATGTGTTGATGATTGACCTTGTCAACTTATTTTCTTAAATAACCCTCATTGTTTGTGCCATTGTAGTAAAGGGTTCCCCTCTCCCATGCAGCAAGTCCAGAATGAAAGTGGGTTGTTGCCATGGCAACAGAGCACAAGGCCGAGAACTCCGGAGAAGGCGGAAGTCTCTACACCCAAGGCCACAACCACAAGAAAGCCCCAGGTCCCAGGGTGGTGGCAGCAAAGGCGAGCAACCTGCCATAATGTCACACTGCCAAATGGCCCACTGTTGACATAGGGTTTTGCCCATAACTAATTATTCACAGAAATCGAGATCATTCATTCAAACAAAAATAAAGAATGCGCAAGTATACATTGCAATACTTATTAGACAGGTTTTCTCTTTGACATTGCTAGTATTAGAAACTCTGTCTAAACACACGATAGCTGGGTATCTTCCCATAGAAGCTACTTAGGAAGTCTGTGTTTACCTGTGTTGGGTCCCTTCCTAAGCCAAGCATTGCTCAAGATTCCAAAGTGAACATGATAGGTTCTCCCTCATCAGAGAGCTCACCATTCAATGGGAGACAAGCATATGTAAAGATCCATAAAAGCTTACATGTCAGCTTAATGACACCCTTGCCCAGGGTAGCTCAGGGGTGACAATTCAAGAGATGGTCACACCACTCTGGAGAAACACACAGGAAGGGAGAAGGGGGGCAAGGCGTGTGTCACACGACTTGAGTCCTGAAGGATGAGGAAGGAGCTATGGCTGCCCCTTTGTTTGTTTGAGTCTGTCTGCTTACTTTGATGTTGTCCTAGCAGAGAAGGCAGTGTGAGCAGAATGAAAAGTAGCCCAGTCCACACCAGAAAGCACGTGGAGTTTGCTGGTGTTGAACAAGAACCCACAAGGAGCTGATGCTAGAGATGCGTGTAGCTAAGGTGTCAACAGGTCATGCCAGGCCCTTCACCTTGAGAGCGTGGATTGTATTTTCTGGGCAAAACCTGCCTTCTGGATGGACTTCCAGCAACAGTGAGAAGATTGCTTAGCAGATAAGATTGGAGGCATGAGGACCAGTTCTAAGGTTGCTTCTCAGACATCCAGGTGAGAAGCAGTAAGACCTTGAATCAGGGTGGGCTGTTAGGGACAGAAGTCTGGGAATACATACTGGAAACACTTAATGAGCAAAGTCGCATTGCTCTGCGGCATGGCTCACCAAACCAAATCCTGAAGACTCAAATCTCCACCTTCCTCTCCATATCAATTTCAGCACTAAGAAAGACCTGGAGGAAGGAAGGGTAAGGTTTGCAGCAACTTCAATGGCACATCGCCTAGATGGTGCATTCACTGAACCACTTAAAATGATCATAGTCACTTAAACCCCTATTGGCTGAGGTGATGGGCAGGCAAAAATATTTCTTTTTTGAATTTGGTCTAATACCTTGTTTCCCATCATTAATGGTCATAGAGGCTCAGAAAAAGAAGGGAGATTTTTAGAAAGATTCACAACAATATCTCAATGCCAACTCAGACTGGCAGGCAAAACAAAATAGATAAGGGTTCATATTGAGATAAGACCATTCCTGTGTAGATTTCCTGCTTTCACAGGGAATGTTAATTTTTAGAGTATTCCAGTGAAGGAGAAAGTGGAAGAGGAGGTTGACTCCACTTCAGCAGGGGGAAAAAAACATACTAGTGCCGGGGTTGGGGAGAGAACCGACTTATCAGAGAGGTGAGACTAGTCACAAGTAGGGCAAAGGGTAGAGTTTGGGCTTCTTGATCTCTTTTCCTAGTTTTATCATCTAAACCCATCCTGATAAGGTTATTATATTGAACACAGCCTGTCTAGATCTCATCTGAAAAGAGGAAGCAAAGACCTGGGTAATTTTCTAGATAATTTCTTTAAAAGAAAAAACAGCAACCTCTCTTTCCTCTGAATTGTTTATAATTGATGCGATCCAGGATGTCTCACTACTTTTTAATGAGTTCCCAAACTCAAATTCTGCTATTTAATTTTTTTTTAATCTGCATTTCCCTGAAATATCTCATTAAATCCAATGGAAAGGGAAATTTTGTCTGAATTATGAAAATGACCTCGATTTACTTCTTCATGCACCAAAGGAGCAGTGGACTCCACATGGTGTCTGAGCTGTGGGAATCAAGTTTTTCCCCTTGGCCTGGGGTGCATGAATCAACCTCTGGAGTTGGGTAAACCCCATGCTCACGTTCAATATTGTGATCCTTTCTGTTTACTGTCATACACTTGCCAGTCAGACCATGTCCTCTACCGAGACTGCAGCAGACACCACCTGCTTTGTGTCATTGATAAAGGTAGAAATGGAAGACTTAACGCTAATGACTGGGAGAAACCACTCTTTTCAATTCTTGCTATAGGTCAGTCTTGGATTCAGTTTATTTTTTAATGTTTTTATATGATGAGTAAATGAAGCAAGTGGTGACAAAGCAGGGAATGACTGTCTTGCCTGCTTTTTCACCAAAGCTCACTTCCCAGGTGTTTGCACAACCCTGTCCCTGGAACCTGCCATGCTGCTTTTGTCTTTTGCTCTCTCAGCCACTCTTTCCTCGCTGCTTTCTCCTAGTATCTCTCGGGAGAGTGGCACGTGCCTCTGGGTGCCTCAGTTCAGAGCAAACCCTGGAGAACAAGGTGGTCCATAGGCAGCTGCTCAGCTGAAAAGCAGCAGCCGCGTCCTGAAGCTATTTTGGAGACAGAGGGTGAGTGGATACAGGACACCAACAGTCTGCCTCCTCGCTGGGCTCGCAGACACAAGCCTCAGATCTCGACTCTGAGCAGCAGCAGCTCCTCTGGGCAGGAACGTGGGCTGCCCTGCTGCTCCCAGCAGTCCGAAGAGCCAAGGACAAAAGATGCTGGCCAGGCCACCCTGGTACCCACGTGGGCGCTGCCAGTGTCGCCATACTCCATGCGTGCACTGCCCGGCTCCAGGCGGCAGGCCCCCAGCGTGGAGGACGTCACTCTCCTCTGGGTCCACCCATCTCCCAAAGGAAGGGGCCCTTTCTCAGATAAAATCACTGCGTCTTTACACCCTAAACAATTAGACGTGATTTCCCAAAACGTAAGAGCAGTCAGTAGACTCCACCCAGGTCATAAGCCGGAAGGCAGGAGGGGAGAGAAGGAAGGAGGGAGGGAGGGGAAGCAAAGCAGAAGCTTCAGAGGAGTCTTTGTTCCTCTCCCATCTGGCTGGAAGCCAGAGGCAAAGATTGAAGAGACCTATCCTTTGTCCACTAATCTGACAGTCATCCCGTGTTACCACTTGGTAAAATCAAAGTGAAATGCATTCACATGCTCATGTCCATCGTTCGGAAGATTACTGAGGAATCTGAGTCTTCCTGAACCTAACGGTGGCAGGGTTTCTCTGCTGCTTTTCTGTTCTCAAGGTCATAATAAAATTAAGAGACTTCCACTTTCTCCACGACAGCCTGTCATTGTTAGTGCTCTCCCTCTTCTCCAAGGGGACCCAAAACCTGTGCTCTGTGGCTTTAAGGGAATAGACAGTTTTCCTTGTCCCCTCTCTATCAAGTCCAGTTAGGTTTTAGCATGTAAAGTTCCAGGCCATAAATAATTCAAAAGGCAGGAAGAAGATTTTCTTCATTCTCCATCTATCCCTGCACACACATCCCCCCACCCTTTCTGGCTTCTAACTAATGCTAATTTAATCAGCTGGCAGGCGACTGTACTGGCTGCTGACTCATGCCAGACACAGCCCAGTGGGCTAACAGAGCCTGGCCATCTTGTTTGGAAATGGACAATAAGGAAGTCCGGGGCGAGCTGCCGACCTTTCTGCTTTTGTCCGCATTTGTTTCCTCCTTTTTCTACCTCCTTCTTCCCCAAAAGTCTTTAAAAATGAATCCCCTAACGTACATGCAGGTGGTTCACACTGGCGGCCACACTGCCCAGGAGGGTCAGATCTGTGCCTAAGTTGTGTGGCCTCCCAGACTGTCCCTTAGAACATACAGGACTTCTCCGGCAGCCCTGAGCATTGCTCACTCCCTAGATCAAGCCTGAAAGGGGAGAGGGGTGCTGCAGAGGAGAGTGGGGCGAGCGGCCAGGCAGAGCGGGCCCTTGTTATCCAAGCTGTGAAAGCACCAGTGTCAGTGAGAAAGCACGTGTGTGCGGAAGGCCCACAGCGCTGGATGGAAGCTGATTAAAAAGTGGAAAGGAGCAGCTCCCGAGAGAAGGAGGCTTTTCACTTCACCTAGCTGGCAGCAGGCAGGGGGGGCTCCCGGGCCCCTGAGGGCAGCTGTGAACGGAGTGTGGACGAACAGAATTTCCCTGGAAACCAGGCAGCAGGAGCAGCAGCGAGAACTGGGGGAGGGCGGGTGAGACAGAAAGAAATGCCTCCAAAAAGAAAGGACCCGAGAGAAAAATAGTTCTAGGAAGCCTAGGGAGCCCCGCAGACTATTTCCTTTTCCTTCGGCTCTTTCACTTTAGCTACAAATATTTATGTTATGAAGAAGCATCTTCTCTCCCCACCCACGGGGATTCCTTTAAAGGAATCATGATTCCTCCCCATCATGATCATGTAAATATTTGTTGGGCACGAATGTCTCGGGTCCTCTTTGAGGAAATAGGAGCTCGGTTACTCTCTTGCCGTAAAATGCGTGGCAAAGCACTTATGGGGGACACTGCCTTCCCAGCCCTATTTTGTTTGCTTTCTCCTCAGCACCCGGGAAGCACACAGAGCTGGGAGGGTCCCGCCCATGCTGTGCAGACCTTGAGCTGCAGGAAAGGGTGGGTGGATGGCACGGTCACTACTTGCCCCAGACACCTCCTCTCTGGGGGCTTGCACACCCATCTACCTGCTTAGATGTTAGGTTCTTATTTCTTAAGTAAATGGAGCAGGAAAGCATCAGAACTTCTGGCAGGGTCTGACTCCTCTGGTCACCAGCTCCCATCCCAGTGCTGACTGTCCCCACTCTTCTTTCATCTTGAATTGTCAATAAACTCCATTATGTTTCATTGTACACTCCCCCCCGCTGCCACCTGCCACCGCCACCACCTCTACTTGGGGGTGTAAAGCCCTCTTGGCCAGGTACTCTGTCTGGGGAGACTTTTGTCCCTCATAAGGCTAAAGGGAGTGGGTGGGGGTTGCAGAGAGCAAATCCACATTTTCCAGTTAAATGCAAGAGCACCTTAAGTCTCTTAAAATGAGAGAGCTTGTAGCCGGGCGCTGTGGCGGGTGCCTGTAGTCCCAGCTACTCGGGAGGCTGAGGCAAGAGAATCGCTTAAGCCCAGGAGC
>CAUYON010151129.1:0-19589 GCA_963573935.1 Arctocebus calabarensis | reverse complement strand
TTTCTTTTTTTTTTTTTTTGAGACAGAGCCTCAAGCTGTCACCCTGGATAGAGTGCCATGGCATCACAGCTCATAGCAACCTCCAATTCCTGGGCTCAAGCGAGTCTCTTGCCTCCGCCTCCCAAGTAGCTGGGACTACAGTCACCCGCCACAACACCCGGCCATTTTTTTGGTTGCAGCCATCATTGTTGTTTGGCGGGCCCAGGCTGGATTCAAACCCGCCAGCTCAGGTGTACGTGGCTGGCGCCTTAGCCCGCTGAGCCACAGGCGCCGAGCCACCGAGCTAAATTTTCTATTTTTCATAAAGAGGAGTGGTCTTACTCTTTCTCAGGCTGGTCTCAAACTCCTGACCTCAAACAATCCTCCTGCCTTGGCCTCCCAACATGCTAAGATTGAGCCACCCTGATAAGCCTACTGAAATTTTTAATATTAAAATATGTATCTAGTTTAATTTCTGACTGCCACAAAAGTAACAAATACAACCCAATGACTGGCTCCGTGCCTGTAGCTCAGTAGCTAGGGCGCCAGCCACATACACCGGGACTGGCAGGTTCGAACCTGGCCTGGGCCTGCCAAACAATGACAACTACGACAACAAAAAATTTAAAAAATAGCCTGGCATTGTACTCCACGCTACTTGAGAGCTTGAAGCAAGAGAATTGCTTAAGCCCAAGAGTTTGAGGTTGCTGTGAGCTGTAAAACACCAGGGCACTCTACCTCAGGCAACACTGTGAGACTCCATCTCAAAAGAAAATCAAAACAAACAAAGAAAAATACCAATGACTAAGCTATCAACAGATTATCAAAAGTTTTCTTTTCCACAGTCATTCTGCTTCAAAATTACTTAATGCAAGACATACAGATTTTTAATTTAGTAGTTGGTAGATTATGACCAGTTGAAAACTAGGAGACTGAAAGAGCTAAATGGAAGAGGAAATAATTCCAAGTACAAGACCAGATGGCTGTCCGTCTAGTTTCAACTTGGATAATAATGTAATTGAGACTAAAATCAAAAAGGGCAATGAGCATCATTCACTTCCCAGGTATAAATTCTGTTTACTTCTGAGATCCTCTTGTAACAGTAAAATGATCAATTTATTTTTATTACAAAAGGCAATTCTTGGCCAGGCTTGGTGACTCATACCTGTAATCCCAGCACTCTGGGAGGCCAAGGCTTGGGGGGATCACCTGAGCTCATGAGTTTGAAACCAGCCTGAGCTAGAGCAAGAACTTGTCTCTAAAAATAAATAAATAAATAAATAAATAAATAGCGGGCCTTGTGGCAGGCATCCATAGTCCCAGTTACTTGGAAGGCTGAGGCAAGAGAATCGCTTGAGGCTTGTGCCCGTAGCACAGTGGTTACAACACCAGCCACAAGGCTGGCAGGTTCAAACCCGGCCCAGGCCTGCCAAACAATGACAACTGCAACAAAAAAATAGCTGGGCGTTGTGGCAGGTGCCTGAAGTCCCAGATACTTGGGAGGCTGAGGTAAGAGAATCGCTTAAGCCCAAGAGTTGGAGGTTGCTATGAGCTGTGACACCATAGCACTCTACCAAGGGTGACAAAGTGAGACTCTCGTCTCAGCCTCAAAAGTAGCTGGAACTTTAGGTGCCCGCCACAACGCTCAGCTAATTGTTTCCTATTTTTAATAAAGACATGGCAGGGTGGTCTTACTTTCACTCAAGCTGGCCTGGAACTCCTTAGCTCAAGCAATCTGCCCACCTCAGTTTCCCAGAGTGCTAGGACTACAGGTGTGAGTCGCTGTGCCCAGCCTGTGACACTACATTTATAAAAGAAAATAAGATTAAAACTTAGATTCATTTATAAATTCCAGCTATTTAGTATGCTTCTGCTAATCTAATCTTTCATAGAACAAATGGCAGATAGAAATAACAGAATTTCTGAGATGCCATTTCCAAAGAATGAACTAAGTTTATGATTGCTTTATTACACTCTATTAAAATAATGTACTAAAGTAATAATTTTTAGAAGATAATTTCACATGTTTACAATGTAATTATTTGTTCAGTATCCTTAAAGTATTTAATTTCCATCCTTCAATATACAAGGCGACCATAATAGCCCTGTATGTTTCTATAAATGCACCGGAATCTTATCAAATGAAAATTTCAGTGTTCTTCAAAAACAGTTCTAACTTACTTATAAATCCAAACAACTGCTGCTGTCCAACAGTTCGAAAGCCACTTAAAAGGTGAAGTGCCTCGTCTTAAAAAGGGAGTGAAACTAGATATTTCTTATACTTTATGTGAAAATAAAATCTGTTCTTAGAAGCCCCGTTTTCTAGGCACATTTATCAAAAATGAACTTTTTCAAACCTCCAATCAGGTAGGCACTGGTTTGCTTCCTATTGATAGACTAAACTTTCTTTTCTCTTCACAATGCTAACAGCTCTAAACACATTAATCTTATTTATTGCAGAACAATGTCCCACCATCTGCTCTTGCTAGTATTCCATCTGAAAAATATATTTTTTAAAAATATATTCAACCCCCAGTCATTTTTGTTCTAAAGATTTTATGACAAAGCAAATGCATGGGGGAAGGGAAGTTGTGAGAACAAATCTGATCATCTAAATAACTATTTATATATGACTTATAAATATAATCACTACCTGAAATACAAAAGGCAATTCTACACAGATTTTCAGTTTCTGCTCTCACATTCAGCTGCCAAAACTCCAACTAATATTTCAGGACTGAACATTTTTAACAAACAGTACTTTCAGACCATTCAAAATGTTTTTGTATTTTAGTTCCAGATGGAGTACTCGTTCAGCTGCGTGAATGACTGAATATAATCCGATGATCATTCATTAGCATGTCAGTTTTGGTTTGGAAATCAGAAAAACAATTTCCACTATTAAATGTCATGAGGAGACTTGAAATTACTTCATAATTATACAGCTCATTCTATAAAATTTCATTTGTATGTTGTATAGGACTTTAATAACATATGCAGATGACTGGACAGGGCTTAAAAGAAAAAAATGTTTTCTTTTTTTTTTTTTAGAGACACAGTCTTATTTTGTCACCCTCGGTAGAGTGCCATGGCGCCATAGCTCACAGCAACCTCTAGCTCTTGGGCTTATGTGATTCTCTTGCCTCAGCCTCTAAAGTAGCTGGGACTACAGGCACCCGCCGCAACGCCTGGCTATTTTTTTGGTTGCAGTTTGGCCGGGGCTGGGTTCAAACCTGCCATCCTCAGTATATGGGGCCGGCCCCCTACTCACTGAGCCACAGGCGCTGCCCAATTTTCTATTATAATTGTTTTTTACTACTTAATATTTAGCTAAGAATCAAAATGTCTTTAACTTGTATTAAAAATCAGTTGTTCATAATAGTATTTTTTTTTTACAATTTTTGGCTGGGGACGGGTTTGAACCTGCCACCTCCAGTATATGGGGCCAGTGCTCTACTCCTTGAGCCATAGGTGCTGCCCTGTAATAGTATTTTTTTCTAAAGACATTCATCCATACTGTGGAATTACAGTAATACAAAATTTTAAGTTTCACAAGACAAAATTTAAAAGTTCCTATTAGAAAAGACTATTAACCAAGGCAATCCTTTTTCTCATCTTTTCCTAAATGCTAACCTTTTCTCCTTTTTATAGGACACTTACTGCAATATCTGAAAAATACCATAATGTCCTTCATTAATAGCCTTTCTCTCACCTTCCCAAATATCAACTTGATTTAGAAGTTTAACAAAATCAAAGAGGAAACAAAATGAAAAACTCTTAACGTTCTACTTACTCTACCAGGCCACTAAAAATTAAAATTTAATTTTGCTTTCATATATATTCCTACAATTCACCAGCAGTAAACCACAGGAACCCATTATGTCTTCCAAACGTATCTAATTCAAATCTTTAAGGTCTTTTAAGTATATAACCATGGTAAACATGTCCTTTAATATTAATCTCCTTAGATCCTTTTTCATTCTGGCTTTACATAATAGTCTTTCCTTCCCTTTCAAAGACAAATCTGTCACAACTGTTTAAATGGTTTTTTACACTATGTTCAATAATACTTACAGGATTTTTTTTGCATTTCTTTAAATAAATCCTAAACCATCTACATTAAATGTTGTCACACCCTAAGTTTTTACTTACTAAAAATAAGAGACAACTTACAAAGTTAGTGCATAATGGTTTTGAATTACCTTTGCAAGTTTTCAGAGCTAAACCTTTAGGAGATCAAATTACCAACATAAACGCTCATAAAAAAGACACAGGTAACTACTCCAAGCGTGAATGAACATAGAAATGTGTATGATATCTTAGTAGATTTCATAAACAAGAGATTAAACATTGGAAACTCCTGGGGTTATCCCTCAAATACAAAGGAATACAACTCCTCAGTGATTTACTTGACAAACAACATAATCCTTAATATATTGATACAATATCACTGAAATATTTACAAGTGAAAAGCAGCACAAGATCAATTTTGTGTTTTAATGTATTTATGCAGCGCTCTGAACCTTGCTTAGTTTTCTAATGTGCTTATTATGACTGCACAGAATTTACATAGTGTGTCTATTATACAAACAATTTCATAATTTTTATTCCTATACCTTATTCACTGGCAAGATGAAAACTTTAGGTCTCATCTTAGTCTACTTTCTAATCTATTCTAGGCCCCTTTGATGTTTGCGGCCACTAAGTAAAAAACTGCAAGCCTGGGAGGGTAATTGGTGGGTCCACATCTACGGTGCATCTTAGAAGGGTACAGGTGAAATTTACTAAATGTAGAATATAAATGTCTGAACACAATAACTAAGAAAATGTCATGAAGGCTATATTAACCAGTTCGATGAAAATATTTCAAATTGTATATAAAACCAGCACATTGTAACCCATGATTGCATCAATGTACACAGCTATGATTTAATTGAAAAAAAAAAGACAAAACTGCAAGCCTCAGAAAGGCTCTTTGCGGGCAACACCTATGACTTAGTGTGTAGGGCGCAGGCCCCATATACCAAGAGTGGCAGGTTCGAACCCAGCCCTGGCCAAACTGCAATAAAAAATAGCCGGGCGTTGTGGCTGGTGCCTGTAGTCCCAGCTACCTGGGAGGCTGAGACAAGAGAATCACCTAAGCCCAAGAGTTTCAGGTTATACCAGGGCACACTATTGAGGGTGATAAAGTGAAATTCTATCTCTAAAAAAATTAAAAGGAAGAAAAAAAAAGAAAGAAAGAAAGAAATTGCAGTTCCACCACTAAACAGATCATGGTCATGAGTTATCTATTCAGGCGATCCACGACAATCCCCACTTACAGTTCTCATTATCCTCCAAAAAGAAAGAACTCTCTTTCAAATGTTTGCACATGGCTTCCTAGTTTATGCACAAACAAAACATAAAATAGTTACACTGCTGACTTTGTCATTTGATTTTGCAATCTACTCTTAAAAAAAAAAATTAATCTGAAAATATCACTTCCAGTCTCTTACAAACTGACTTTATTCTAAACCTCAATATTAAAACTTTAGCTCCCATTTAAAACTTTTAATTTTCTAATAAAGCTTATAAAACAAAATTCTTATCTAATGTAGAATAAACAAATTAGCTAGTCACATGTTAAAATTGAGGAACACTTTACAAAGCAAATGTAAAAACAAATTAAGAGTTCCAACTTTTTGGGCGGCTCCTGTGGCTCAGCGAGTAGGGTGCTGGCCCCATATACCGAAGGTGGCGGGTTCAAGCCCGGCCTCGGCCGAACTGCAAAAAAAAAAAAAAAAAAGAGTTCCAACTTTTTACAATCACTCACACTTTTCCTTTGTCATAATACGTGCCCTTACACACTGCACTTGTAAACTGATTTCTTGGTTAAGTGGAGAATGTGGATTTACAGCATTGGTCTTGATTCCTAAATTCTGTGCATGTTCACATATCACTAATTTTTACTGCAATTGCTTTGGCAAGAAAAGTTATTTGAAATTCTTACAACCAATGTAACCTGTAATTTTACGAGTACTAAAGAAAAAATTTAATACATAAAGATTAGCCATCTTTTTCGTAGATTGGGAATGTAAACAGAAGTTCACCACGGTTTTCCATTAAGAGTTATTTATTAATTGTTCCACAATAGTTCTAAAGTTCAGAACAAACCAAAGTACTGAAATAAGTCTTAACTGAAAGAGTGACAGTACAAGAAGAGTTCTCCAATGAAAGATCTTTTAAATACTTTTTTTTAGTTACTTAAATTCTCCAGGACCACTGTCTAATTATAAGTACATTTGTATTCCCTGTTTTCCTTCAAAACTTATCCCTTTTCTTCTCCAGTCTAAGATATCCCTTATTTTCCTTAACATTCAACCCCTGCCCATTATTCTTTTATTCTCCACAAATACAGAGAACAAGTTTTCCCCTCTACAGTATAAGGTCCAACTCATTAAAGTTTTCTCCAGCTATTTATCTGCACTTCCCAAGAGGTACCTATTTCAACATGTAACATACTTTCCTTCCAAGGCTTATCTTGTATAGTACATTTTAACCTAGCTAGTCACTCTCAGGACATATGAAGTAGTCTTAATGTTACTACGAACTCAACATTATTCCCTAGGTAAAAAAAGGTGCAAAATGGTTGTAGGTTTTTGTTCATTTTTGCAAGTACTTCTGTGGGAATCTATGCCGTGCAGCTAAAGAACCAGCCATTGACTATAATTATCACATACTGATAACACATCTTTGTTGATGGGAAATACTGAATTACTGTAAAGTCCAGCACTTGTATGTTAGTTTATTATCAGATGAGAAAGTGCATAAAGAATTATAAAATCTATTCAACTCATTATTTGATTATCTTATCATAAAATTCTATGGCTTTTTTAACCTAATGTATTCCATAAATGCTAAGTAGTTAAAACTCTAGACAAACTTTAAAAAGTACCCCTAATATCTGATGATCTTTAGTTTAGGCATTCACTTTCTAATTATTTGTACAATAAAACTTCAATATTCAGGCAATCTTTGAAGGCAGGAATTCTTAACCTGGGGTCCATAGCTGAGAACTTTCTTGAGAGTTGGGGGATTGGCTTATAAATTATCACATGCAGATACAACTCTCCTAATGTATGGGGGGGTGGAGGGAACATCAATTCTATCAGCTGCCCAAAGAGTCCATGACCTAAAAAATGTTATGTACTTCCCTGCTTGAGTGAACCAAAGTTTCAAAACTTTAAATAAGATTTAAGTTAGCCATACTCAAGTACAATCAATGCTTCTGTTTTTAAAAAGCAAATACCAAAAAAAATTTTTTTCAGTTTTTTTGTTTGTTTTGTTTTTTTGAGACAAGAGTCTCAAGCTGTCGCCCTGGTTAGAGTTCTGTGGCATCACAGCTCACAGCAACCTCAAATTCTTGGGCTTAAGCAATTCTCATGCCTCAGCCTCCCAAGTAGCTGGAACTATAGGCACCCGCCACAACACCCAGCTATATTTTTGTTGTTGTTGCAGTTGTCATTGTTGTTTTACCTGGCCCAAGCTGGGTTTGAACCTGCCAGCCTTGGTGTATGTGGCCAGTGCCCTACCCACTAAGCTAGAGGTACCACCATAATGTATGCTCTATATGGTAACTATCTCTTTAAAAACTAATGTCTCATGGAGGACTTCAGATTTTTTTGATACAGGTTAAGACAACAGAATTCCATGACATTGCCTCATGCTAACGTTCATTTTAAATAATAAATGAAGGACATGGAAAATATAACAAGTAGAACACAACATTTTCCCTCAAAATCTCTTTATCTCACAAGAGTGTAGAGAAAATTGGCAAACCACCATGGATCTCTCCTCTTAAACATGAGGAAGGATCCCATAACAAAAATATTTGTGGAACATTACTGACATAACCTCGTGCAACATGATGCATGGATCATATCATAGCACTAACAAGGAGTGTTGCATCACATTTTAAAAATGAAATCCTATCGTTATGTATCATGGAAAACACAAAGATCACAAAAATGCAGAAAACGAGTCTTCAAAAATGCTACTACTGTAAAAATATAACTAAAGTTCAGAAGCTAGTTTTTTCTAAAGGGAAGTTCTGTTTAACAAGAACCTATGAAATTGGAAGGTACGTGTGACGTACGATCTCATGAGAACTGTGTATGTCCTCACGAGGTCGTACTGTTCCAACTGTCACCCACTTCGGGCTTAAATGCTACTACTGGCAAGTAACTAACAAGAATAACAAAAACTTCTGCCTCTCCCTCTCATCTGATTAGTGTAACACAGAAAACTAAACTGAGATAGAAATAATTGTATCACTGCAAATATTTTAAAAAACAAGAAATTTTAAGACAGCTTTTTCCCACATTTTTCTTTTCTCATTACTGAACTATCTCATAAATTACTAACCAGTAATCACTAAATTATGATAGTCCTTATTTCTGAATTTACAGCACAACAAATCCAAAGCATTGTTTTCTACTTCATAACATAACATCTTAAAAGTAAAACTTTAATTTTAAAATGCTTTATAAATAAGATACAGGCATTCCATAGAAGAAAAAAAAGGCAGATGCATGGGTTAAAAAAAATATTAATCAGTTAGAGCTAATTTAGGCCAAGAGAAGTCATTCATGCAGGGAAGTCAAGAGTTAGATTTCGATGCAGAATCTCACCAGAATCAGTGAGATTCTGCTTAGCAGTCTTGTTCAAATAAACCAAATCTAAGGAGTAACTTTGGCAAAAAGAAACTACATTTCCTCATCAAATGGAAGTTTAAGTACAAATACTTCTGTTACAGAAATCCATCTTACACTTTACAGAGATCATTTATTATTTACCCAGCAATATTATTAGCAAAGACTGAAGGTCCTACTCTACCCTATCTGTAGCCACTAAATTTCAAAGCACAATTTTCTCACGATCTACAATTTCTACTCCAACTTTAAAGGTTCACATATTTACTAACTTTCAAGTATCTTTTCTGCATCTTTAATATTTACATGCTTTCTTTCCTTCTAATATTTACACTTAACATCATCATACTTTAACAGTACTTTTTCCTACTAAAAATGCTCAATCCCATTTTTATCTAAGTCATACAATCATCTTATTACAGCCTTTTTGAGGCACAAAGGATGTACCTACAACCAAAAAGATATCAGAATCTGATTGAAAATTAGGCCTCAATAATCTGTCCAGAGTAATGGAGTAATATTTAGGATAGCTCATCCAATTTCAATAAAACATTCTGATTTACATAATATTGAATTTCTATTCTTCCATATTATCATGCACCTCAAACACAAAATGTTCAACCCATTTTCAAATAAAATAAACTTAAGAAACATGAAAATACTTACATTTAAAGAAAAACACATAAAAATGCAAGCAACCCCCAAATTGCAAATTACATCACTAATGCAACTATTTTATGAAATGTTAACAAAAATCTGAGAAATGTGACTGAATATTAAGCAATATCTCCTTTTTAAAATTTGTGATTAACAGGACTTTTATTGGTAGTAAACTAGAGCAAACAATCAGAATAATACATATGCAGTATTCAGTACACACAATAAAAGTTAAAGAAATTCAAAACCTGTATAAAACAAAAACTGGAGAAAAATCATACAGCTTAAGAGATACAGTGGTAAAGGTCCTCTCCATCCTTTGATTACAGCTTGTACTCTGTACCCAACAGAACTTACCACACTTACTGAAATAAGAAATACAGATTTTTTTAGTATAAGTGTATTTAAGAGGATTTAAATACATTTTCTATGAATCTTGCAACGACAAATTCGGTGACCCTTTAGCTGCTAAAGCTAAAGGGAGGAAAGTGGGGAAAGGAAATTAACTAGTATTTTGTAACCATTTTTAATAATTTCTTATTTTCCAAACACTGCTTTTATAACAGAAGTGTTTTACACTTGCACAATATTAATTACTTTATTATACATGGAAGCCTGTGGTAGGCCGATTACACAATAAGACTGCAAACAACCAGTGGTACTTTTCTGACGTCAGAAGAGTACATAAGACTGAAACATCACCAAAAGTACATAAAAAAACTCATCAGCATAACATCAAAGTACATTAAAAAATATAATCAGGAAAAAAATACAATTGCTAAAAAGCAGTTTAGAGCAGAGCCACTGCCTATCAGTAGCTTCAAATGGCAATTAGCATTCATAGCAAGTTTTGATGACTTTACAAGACCCCTGTACAATACTGACTAATGCACCCTTTTAAAATGTACATTAAAAGCTGCAATTTCACAAAGAGGTTCTGATGTCATTACTATACACACACACATTCTTATCCCTCACAGAACCTATGTCACCAGTTGGAATTACAACCTTATTAACATCTGTAACTCTGAGTATATGGGGTTTTATTATACATAGAAATCTGTAGGGTATTTTAAAAAAAGGTGGGAGTTGGGGAAGATTAGCCTGTTGTTTTGTATTTGAATGCCAGAAGGCATATAAAAAGCATAATGAATTACCTATAGGAATATAAATGATTCTAAAATTGAAACTATCAAGATCAAGAGAAAAAATAAGGAAGGGCCAAAACTCTAAGAGGATAGGTTAAGCGCAAGAACAAAAAAACAGAAGTTTAGGTAATATGTCATAGCACAGACAAGAGAACATTTTAAGTCATGTATAATAAATAATGTGTACCCCAAATTTCAATAATATAATTCCAACTTGAGTTCTAATACTGGCACCAGCCAACCACTTGGGCTTCAACACTGTCCTAGATGTCAGTAGAATTGCTTAATGGAATTACAGCCTTGTTACACTTGGGATAAAGGGTGCTTTTTTTTTCTTTTATTAAAGCTATCATTCCAGGCTTTGATCAAAGATCCAAGAATATTTGTTCTACCAGGCTGGAATGAATGTGGTTTGGAAGTTCAGAGTACATTTAAAAGCTGCAACAAAATATAGGTAGCCAACAATCTCAGAATTTTGGATCAGCCCAGATGGAGATAGCAATCTGAAATGTTTTCGATCCCTTACTTAAATGACAAAAATGTATCCTATCAGCCCAGATAGAGCAATTTGAAATGTTTTCGATCCCTTACTTAAATGATGAAATGTATATCATACTATCTGTAAATTGGATATTCCATTACAGTGATAACGTACAGAATTCCCATGCGTTATTACACTTTCCTGAGAGTAAAGCAATTAGAATAACCTTAATCCTAGCAACAAAGTTTTTTTGTTTTTTTTTTTTGTTTGTTTTGTTTTGTTTTTTTGTAAGGTTTTGTTTTTTTTTGTTTTTTTTTTTTTTTGCATTTAAAACATTTGGGCTATTCCCTGACAATCTATACATGTAAATTTGATTGCTAAACATTGTCACTTTGAATGTCAAACTATTTTTAATCTATTGATTTTGATTAAAAATCATAATACAAACAGAGCTAAAATCACACTAACAAAATAAACTAAATATGAAAAGTTGCATTGAAAGGGCATTACATTATTCTTAATAGGATCGTGTAGAAACATTCCAATGGCAGTGTTCTCAAAATAAAACAAAATTACATTATAAGACCCCCAGCCTGGTCACTTCTGGGACCTTACCTGTAACTCTGGCTGGTGGGTGTCTTTACTCTTGTACTACATGGCTCACTTACATCAGACATCATATTTGTATACCCTGAGAAATCTGACACTGAAGTCCTTACTCTATGGTCCACTTCTCCATTAGAGTTAGTGATAAAGGTCATTGGCACCCTGCTGCCCGACTTAAACTGAGAACCAAACGCTTGTGCAAAGTTCTCAATCTGGTATGTTGTTCTAGGCTCTATGTCTTTCTGAGGATCTATCTGGCTAGCTAACTCCTGAGATGGAATCTGAAAGCTTGTAGAGGTCTCTAAGTTTTTCTGTTGTTCCTTCTGGCTAGTCAATTTCTGAGATGAGGACTGGAAGGCTGATGAAGTCTCTAAGTTCTTCTGAGAATCTATCAGATCATCCAGCTCCTGGGAAGGTGTCAACTGCTGATGTGTAGCATCCAAAGCAGATAAATAAAGACCTGGTTGAGATCCAAACAACATCCCAAAAGGAGGCTTTGGCAATGAAGATGGCAACACTGAGGTAACAGATTGGCCGAAACCACACTCCAAAGGAGATGTAGTGTATATTTGTTTTTCTGGAAATAAACCGTGGTTGTGGAGAGGTGAAGACAAACTGACAAATTGGAAACTATGTCCAAGAGCAAAACCTGCATTAGTGGATTTTTCAATAGCATGTTGGAGGTATTTGGAGTATTCATGCAACACATTTGCTTTATCATTTGAAGGTGTTTGGGTGCCTGGGCTCAAATTTTCTTCTTGAACCAATTCTGAGTGTTCTCCTGAGGTGTGTAAATCCACACGTGGTTCTGTTATATTGAAAGGATCCTCTTTCTGGCTTTCTGACTTGTTGGAATATTGATCTAAAATACTTTGTAAAACTTCATCAGGAATTCCAGACTTGTCATGACAAGACTTAATTTCAGCATTTAGAGCTGAAGAGTCAATAAGTGACAATGGCGCTTCACTGTCCAAAACGCTGACACCTGCAGACTGAATGACGGACTGTTGGGAGACCATGTGTCCCACATTTATAGAAAAGGCACTGTTGCTGCTGGCAGTTGGTAAGTATCTTCTTTTCTTTGAAAACTGCATGGCATCATCATAATTACTACTTATTTGACCTTGTTTGCCACTTGTATTTTGGAGAAGACTAATCGTCTCCACACTATTATTTGATACGATCCCAAGTGAGCCACTTGGTTTCCCAGACAAGGATTTCTGCCCAACTATGTCTGGTAATGGGGACACAAAATTTAGGTAGTTTTTATCTGTATTCTTTCTGCTTCCTTTCTTAAAGATCAATTTTGGCACCCTTTTCTGTAGTTCATCTATTCCAGCGCCAATTATGCCTCCACTGGAGGACACAGTAGGCATTTCTACTGAGTAACTCTGCATGTTTATATTATTTGAAATTTGTGATTCATTTGTTTTACCAGTCTTATGTTCCTTGTTTTCCATAGCTATGCTTTTTGACTTCGTTTTTCTCCTTGAAGAACTTGAATTTCCCTGAGACAACACAGCCAAATTACCCATATTGTTATGGTTTGATGACCCAGGTTCCGCACTAGCGGCTCCTTTAACTATGACTTCACCACATGTGCGCCTGTGCTTCAACAATCTATCAGTCCTTGAAAAATACTGTTGGCAAGTGTCACACTTATATGGCTTTTCTCCACTATGTGTCCTCTTGTGTCTCTCCATATGGTACTTCTGAATAAACTTCATGCTGCACTGATCACATCCAAATGGCTTCTCTCTACTATGAATTTTCTCATGTCTCTGCAGTAGGTATTTCTGAATGAAACCCATACTACACTGGCTGCACTGGAAAGGTCTTTCTCCTGTATGAATGAGGACATGTCTCCGCAGGTGATAGGAGCTTCTGAAAGCAGCACTACAGTGATCACAGATATGAGGTTTCTGACTTGGGGAGAGGATGGCACCTTCTCCATCTCCAACCAAAGAAGGTTTGGAAGATGCACTTGGCTTCCTCTTGGCTTTGATTCCCTGAGATTCTGGCTTTGGCCTCTTTGCCTTCTTGACAATAGTGTCCTGCTTTGGCTCCTCGTTGCCATGGTGGTCATCAGTCCTGCTACTGCTGCTGAGTAATACGTCACGGTGGTGCTGAGCTGGTTGCTGCTGGACATGCTGGTGGAGAATACTGAGGTCCTGGATGACGCTGTGGCTCCCCCCTTCCCCGCCTCCTAGGCCTGGAGATCTCTCTTCAGCCCCAGCGAACAGACCCCCAAAGTGGTGGTGGTGATGATGGTGGGACTGCTGCTCCTCTAAATCCGTGGGTTTCTCCTGTTTGATGCTAGCCAAAGGCTGCATAAATCCCCAGGAGGTCCTCTGCGAGGCGAAGGCCGCGGCTGACGCCGCAGGCTCCTTCTTGAAAGTCATGTCCGGGGCTGGTGGAGGGGGGGGCTCAGCGGCCGGGGCTGCAGAGGTAGAGGAGGGTAACACGCACTGCGGGGGAGGGACGGCCGGCCGGGTGAAGCTGGTGACCGGGGGAAGCCGGTGGTTGAACATAACCATACCCTGGGGAAAGGTGGGTTCCATCTCTGCCCTCCTGCCGCCGCCGCCGCCGCCGCCGCTGCTGCTGCCGCCGCCGCCACTAGCACAGCCGCCTGAGCCGCTACCACCGCTACTGCCGGTACCACCGCCGCCACTCAGGAACCCACTGCCGATTTTCATACCCCGGAGGAGGCCTGGCTGAGGAGAGGAGGAGGAAGAGGGAAGAGGGAGGAAAGGAGGTGGAACCGGGCCCCGGGCCGGGACCACAGCAGCGCTCAGGACCCCGCCGCGCCGCCGCCCAGACCGCAGCGCGCCCAGCACTAATTCCCAGCCCAGTCGCCTCCGGCACGGGCACATATGATCCTACGACTCTTCCATGGGCCTCGCCCTATCTCTCCCAGACCCACCGACAACACTTACGGGTCTCGCCGCCGCCGCAGCCGCCGTCGCCTCCAGTTAATAAAAATAACGCCGTCCTCTCCACAATGGAATTAAAAGCCTCCCCTGTACTGCGCAGCCGCGGCGCGGGGTCTGCTGGGAACTCCTCGACCGGGCCAGAGAGGAGGTCTGCGGCGCCAGGGCGCCTGCGCCACGGCTTCCGCCCGGCCTGCCCGTCAATCACCCGGGCGGTTGGGCGGAGGCGGAGGGGCTAGTTTGGGACAGGCGGGGATGTGGAGCCCTGCTAAAAAGGGGCTTCTTAGGCGAGAAGGCGCGATCGGTGGGCTGTAATGAAGGAGATAAGAGTAGTTGAAGGGTTCTGGGGAGAGAAACTCGGAAGTTGGAACTCGAGCGGCGGGAAGTTATGGGAAACCGTACAGCAGTGTGGCGTGGGAGATGCAAAGAAAAGGAGACTGGAGGAGAAGGTGGGGGAAACTGAGGCATGAATATTAGGGCTTTCTTCACTTCATGGTTTGTAATCCAGGTATTGAAATCCAAACCCAGAAGTGAATCATTTAAGGCACTTTATGTTCTATCTAAAAGCATTCAACTCCAGATGCTGAACATTTATTGATATAGATTATTTCTGTTACTCCTTTTTGTTTGGAAATGCTAATAATGGACGCGTATCCTTTGCATTTATAGGAGGAGCCTACTTTGAGATTGCATTAGTGGTACCGTTGCAAAAAAAAAAAAATTGTCTTACTGCCAACCTACCTGAAGACTATTGGAAAAGGAACCCGTGTGTAATCCAGGTGCAGTACTCTAAAACACGCCCACACACATACTTCATCATCATCATATGTTATTTAAATGCCCACATAGCTTCTCTGTCTGGCTAATGACTCTGTTTGTTATGTTACATTACTGCCTGGGCCTTTATATACATATTTGACAACCTGGCCCTTCTAAGATCTTTGCAAGGATCCACTCTTTTCTTTCAGGTGTAGAATACCAAGAAACTCATGCAAAATTACAGATTTTCTCTTCAGGGAAAATTGTAAAATCTGGAAATCAAAGTTATGAACAAAATCAAAGAAATAAAACCTAATGTACCCAAGACACGGTACATGCTTTCATGTTAAGCATTCAAAAATCTAAATCAGACTTTCTCCTAATTGAGTATTTAAAAATTACATACATTTGTAATAAAAGATTTAGAACTATGACAATAGTTTAAGTACATAGTATATTTTCTTAATGAAATTATGTGCACATCTTCTCACAATATGTCTAGCTAAGTAACTTCTCATAATTAAATAGTAAATAACTTCGCTGAGGAATTTCACGGTTGAAACCATAAGATTTATTTACTACTACTTATGGACCTCTCTTAGCCTGCCTCAAAAACTAAAAGACAATATTAATGAGCATTGTGAGGTAAGAAATAATTGTACTTTTCTAACCCCATGCAACTACATGTAAGCATTCTACAACTTAAGCTGAAACTTTAATACTATCTAATAGTTGTGATATTGGTGAAATATATATTTGGTCAAAAATCCGTTTCCTGGCATACAACTCCTAAAATTCTTGGAATCTCCAAAGTAATAAATGTCTATTTGTATGCTAATGAGTTGACCAATGGCTGGCAGTTCCTAGGTAGCTTCAGGATAGGGGGGCTGGTGGACCAAAAGACAGAGGCAGGATTATAGGGTTGGGACTTTCAGCCCCACCCCCAAACCTCTGGGGAGGGGAGAGGATCTGAAGATTAAATTAATCATCAATAGCCAATGATTTAGTTGATCATTCCTATATATTGAATCCTCTATAAAACCCGCCACAGGACAGGGTTTGTTGTGCTTCTGGATAACCCAGCACACCAAGGTTCTTGGAGGGTGTGGAACGCTGGGAAAGGGCTAGGAAGCTCTAAACCACTTCCCATATACCTTGCCCTATCCATTTCTTCATCTGGTGTTAACTGATATCCTTTGTAATATCTGTGATGATAAACCGTTAAATGTGTTTCCCCAAGTCCTGTAATCTGCTCTAGCAAATTAATTGAACCCAAGAAGGAGGGCGTGAGAACCAGGATTATATATAGCCAGTTGGTCAAAAACACAGATAAAACAATTTGGGGCTGGGCATAGTGGCTCACACCTGTAATCCCAGCACTCTGGGAGGCTGAGGTGGTCGATTGCCTGAGCTGAGGAGTTAGACCAGCCTGAACAAGCGTGAGACCTCCGTCTCTAAAAAAAAAAACAAGCTGGGCATTGCAGCAGGCAACTGTATAGTCCCAGCTACTTGGGAGGCTGAAGCAAGAGGATCCTTTGAGCCTCGGAATTTGAGGTTGCTGTGAGCTATGACACCAGAGCACTCTATCTCAAAAAATAAAATAAAAAGAAAACAACTTGGAACTTGGCGATAGGCATCTGAAGTGGGAGCCCATCTTGTAGGACTGAGCCCTACTCTGATAGGGTTCTGATACTATCTCCATCCAAGTAGACAGTATCAGAATGTAATTGGAGGACACCGCACTGGTATCCACTGCAGAACCGACTGCATGCTTGGTGTGTAGGGAAATACCCCCAACACATTTGGTACAGAAGTCCATGTTGATTGTTGAGTGACAGTATTAAAAGAAGCTGAGTTTATTTTTTTCCTACAATAACTAAGTGCTATAGCCTGAAAATTCAAAAACTTAAGGCAGCAGTAAAATATTAGTCAATGCCTCTGAGAAATGAGGCTGTCCCTTTATTCAGGGTGTCAGTATTTAATGGTAAGCTGGGATGCATATAAGCTAGTCCAAGCATGAAGGGCAGTAGGACACTCATATGAAAAGCCAACTTTGTTCCTCAGTTATCAAGATAAGAAACCTGTCATTTCTCTCATTCACTCTGTCAGCCTTGAGATACTCTAAGCAGACTTACCTCTCTCTGTGTTGTACACCCCATACATCAGGAAGATGAAGAGACCCTGTAAAATAAAATGGAGGGGGAAAGCTGTTAACACTAATCATTTCAGCAGTAGAAATACCTGAAATAAACTTTCCTGGGAACAGACAAAAGAAGACACACTTCATCAAGGTCAATTTATTTTCCTATTTTTCAACATTAGAAGGTGTACCTTGAACATTTATATGATAACATACCAGCACATCACTTATAGTGGTTATTCAGTTCTTTAGAAGTAGAAAATAAAAATACCATCCTAAGAACATAGGATATTAATTAGAAAAATCAATATACCAGGGTCAGAAAGATAGGGGGATGACGAAAAAAATTAAACTCAGAAAAATTATTCAAAGTAATCATAGACATAGCACTAAGCAGTAGTATTTGTATTTGTAAGTACTGTGTTGTAGTAACTAGAATATGTTTGTTACAGTCTTCCATCGGGTAAAAATTGAAAAATAAAGTATAAGGTAGCTAAAAAGATAAACTTAAGGCAATAAATATGAATAGTTTTTAAAATAATACTTAAAATACTAGTTCAAGGTAGGATAAAACTTCTCATTAGCATCTGTTGTGAACTACATTTTTATTATATCATAAATGTATGTAATAAATGTCCCAAAGACCTGCTATTCATTAGTCTTTAGCTTAAGAAATGCTTACTTAATTATAAAATATAAGTTAAACCTCACTCTTAAATCTAAAATCTGAAATTTTGAAAGTAAATAAAAGTGATATGCTTTAAACTTACTAGAGACCAGAGGGAGCAAAAATTTTCCATGTGTTTTTGCGTTGAAAGAGGAAATAAAAATTTATATTGTACTATTCTCGTTAAGTACTAATATACCAAATGTTAAAGAGGGATCCCTGTACTAAATCTGGAAATGCTTCAGATAGTTAATTAATATGATATTTTCAAAAGGAAAATAGAGCGGGAATATTTTAGTAATTATTTTTACCTCTGAACTCTAATAGATCCTATAGGTAATGGAAACAATCCTAGAACAAAGAGACTGATAAAACAAGTGATTTTTATTCTTGTTAGTTTTTTTAATGGATCATTTTTTTGGAACAATTTTAGAGTTACAGAAAAGTTAAGAAGGTGTAATTGAGAGTTTACATATATCCCACACCCAGTTTCTTGTGTTATTAACATTTTACATTACTATGGTGCATTCATTACAAAGAATCCTATTTATTTACAATACTGATGCTTACATAATTTCAGAAATTAAAGCCATTATAATATATACTTTTGTATTAATAAGAAAAATTAATGAAATGTTTAGAATAATTAAAAATTTCCAATTTGGCAGGGCATAGTGGTTAACATCTGTAATCCTAGCACTCTGGGAGGCCAAGGCAGGAGGATCTCTTGAGCTCAGGTGTTTGAGACCAGCCTAAGCAAGAGCAAGACCCCATCTCTACTAAAACTGGAAAAAATAGCTAGGGGTCACATGGGGGCCTATAGCCCCAGCTACTCTGGAGGCTGAGGCAGAAGGAATGCTGGAATCCACGAGTTTGAAATTGCTGTGAGCTAGGCTAACAGGATGGCACTCCAGCCTGGGGCAACAGAGTAATGTCTGCCTCAAAAAAAAAAAAAAATTGCTCTCTCATGTAATCCAGCCCAGTCTCTACTAAAAAGTAGAAAAACTGGCTCGGCGCCTGTGGCTCAACCGACTAAGGTGCCAGCCACGTAACCCTGAGTTGACGGGTTCGAATCTGGCCTGGACCTGCCAAACAACAATGACAGCTGCAACCAAAAAATTGCTGGGCGTTGTGGTGGGTGCCTGTAGTCCCAGCTACTTGGGAGACAGAGGCAGAAGACTCGCTTGAGCCCAGGAATTGGAGGTTGCTGTGAGCTGTGATGTCACCAAACTCTATCCAGGGTGACAGCTTGAGGCTCTGTCTCAAAAAAAAAAAAAAAAGAAAAAGAAAAACTAGCAGGGCATCCTAGCACATACCTATTGTCCCTACTCCCTTGAGCCACAGGCGCCTCCCCTTTTTTTTTTTTTTTTTTATTGAGACAGAGCCTCAACCTGTCACCCTGGATAGAGTGCAATGGCATCACAGCTCACAGCAACCTCCAATTCCTGGGCTCAAGCGAGTCTCCTGCCTCCGCCTCCCAAGTAGCTGGGACTACAGGCGCCCGCCACAACGCCCAGTCATTTTCTTTTTGG